>JAQIXC010000486.1:0-25572 GCA_034697605.1 Metabelba pulverosa | reverse complement strand
CCCTGTAAGTGCACACACGAGGGATGTGAGCGCCGGTTCGCATGTCTGCCCGCTATGAAGGTTCACGAGAGGAAAGTGCACCGAAAGGAAACGCAAGTCGACTGTCCGTTCCCCGGCTGCGGCCGAGTGCTCTGCTCTCTCGGTTCACTGCGAAAACATCAGTCGACGCACACCGATAGCTATCCGTTTGCTTGCGACCACACTGGGTGTGACTACCGGGCCAAACAACGCCAAATACTCGAACTGCACAAACAGAAGCACAGGCCGCGCGCCAAATGGTTTAGCTGTTCGGTCGACGGGTGCGGCAAACGATTCCATACGCGCTACCATCTAAACCGCCATTTGGCCAGACACGGCGATTCGGGCGTTTACTACGAGTGTCCGGTTGTGGACTGTCGGCGCCGATTTCGCACTAAATTGCGGTTGAAATTGCATGCTATTATCCACTCCGATACATATGCACAGTGTGATTGGCCCGGGTGTTCGTATAAGACACATCTAAAGTCGAACCTATCGTCGCACCGGGTGTACGCGCACTCGGATGAGCGTCCATTCCGTTGCGATTGGCCCGGATGCGAGCAGCGGTTCAAAAGTGCCACTAATGTTCGCGTCCATATGCGCACACATAGCGATCAGAAGGAGTAAGGGTGTGTATTGTTTAGGCATGATAGATTTGTTTATTTATATTATTTAACTTACATTCAATTGCCGCCCTATAGGTGCCATTGGCCCGGATGTGAGTACCGGTGCAAACATAGAGGGAATCTGAAAGTTCACGAAAAGATTCACAACAAATGAGTTGAAAATGAATTGAAAGATTTATAAATTGCTTACAATAATTCTTGTTAAAATAAATTAATATATTCAATTCAATTAACTATTTATTACATTTTGTTTACTCCATAAATGACTACAATTTTAATAGTTTTAACCAAAACTACTTTTAATCACTTGCATCGATGACATCAAGCAAACAAAGCGCAATTACACGTTATTCTACCATTGTGCTATGTACAATTTACTTACCTTTGTCAGTTACTTATGTTATTATTGTATCTATAAGAAGAGGAAGATTGGTAAGCAGATGCGTGAAGTTGTAGCATTATACAACTTAACAAAACATCCTGAAACAATTTCCGTTATGTGCTAACTTGCTGTGAATAATAATATCATGTATTTGAATCGTAAACTGAATTTAAAACTTTTAGCTTAATAATTGTTCAATAACTAATACCGTAAACAAAATGCACAATGCTAGAATGAATACAAAATTGATTCGAAAACATCTCATCGCATAAAACACGAATAGAAACGCAGTTCTTGTCCTCAGTTTTCGTGACTCTTTGCGTGTATTTTCAAATTACTGGTGTATCGGCACCTGTACTCACAGCCGGGCCAATCGCACCTACAGATAAAACGAGAAGAAATGGATTAAAATTAGCAAGTAAAATTCCATATATTAACAATACGCACCGGTACTGCTTGTGCTCGCTATGTGTGCGCATATGACTGCGAGAATGATAGGCCGTCTTAAACCGTTTCTCACATCCGGGCCAATCGCAAGGGAACGGGCGTTCGCGCGTGTGCACATTCTGCCGGTGCTGTGCCAGGAAGGTGCGGCGGCGCGTCTTAAACTCACATCCGGGCCAATCGCACCGGACGTACTCATCCGTGTGACATATCGCGTGCTTTTTCAGACAAGACTTTAGGCGGAATAGGCGACCGCAGCCGTCGACCGGACACTCGTAGCGAACGCCCGAATCGACGTGAGTGGCCGAGTGGGCCTTCAACAGGTCTCTCCGCGCAAATCGTTTACCGCACCCGTCGACCGGACACTCATAGCGGACGCCCGTATCGAAGTGTAAGCGCGAATGGTCTCTGAGTTTGCACTCAAACGCAAACCGTTTGCCACACCCGTCGACCGGACAGACAAACCGTTTCGCACTCGGCGTGTGCTGCAGTCGGTGCAGTTTCAGCCGATACGCCATTTTGGTGCGATAAGCACAGCCGACGTGATCGCATGTGAAGGGATAGCTATCGGTGTGCGTCAGGGCGTGGCGTTGAAACGACTCCTTCGTACGAAGCACTCGACCGCAACCCGCGAACGCACACTTGTATACCTGTGTATTGCGATGTATAGACCTCTTGTGCGCCTCCAAGTATTTCGAACACACGAAGCGGCGCTCACAGCCGGCGTAACCGCATCGGTACGGTTTGGCGCCGCTATGCCGGTACAAGTGACGCAATACGACCTCATTATCTGCAGTACAACTAAACGCACATCCGGGCCAATCGCATATGAATTCGCCGCCCGTCCCGTGATATCTGAAGTGCTCGAGAAGTGAGCGGTGCGTTAGACAGGGTTTGCCGCAACCGGTCAGAGGACAGTCAAATGTCGAACCGGACGGATGTGCTGTAAGTGCGTGCCTTTCGACACTTTCCCGGCTCTTGAATGTAACGTCGCATCCAATGACCGGACAGTCTATCGATTCGGCTGTCAGTCTCTCGACATTGGGATCGGATATGACTTCTCTATTCAATTCACTCAATGTCTGAATCTTCGGCCGTTCGATGGCTTCATCTGCACTGTTGTTAGGAATGCGAATATACTGTATATTTTGACATATTTTTACGTGATATTCAAAATTAGTTTTGCTTCTAAAGCTTTGAGAGCACCCGACGGTCGGGCACTTCATCCCAGATGTCGACTCCGGGTTTGCCGTCAGCTTTGCATTGGGTGGCAAAAGTAAATTGATTTTATGAACGCAAGTCATGTGCTCTCGAAAGGACAGTTCGCTTTCAAACAACTTTCCCAAACATTCACTGTTCGGACACTCAATGAGTATTTTATTGGTTTTCATGTTTGCGATCGAAACCACATTCGCGTCATTCGATTGTTTTGTTTTATTATTAGTTTCGTTGACCGGAATGGCAGTACTTGTGTCGACAGCACCGATAGGTTGACTACTCGAGTGATCGGATTTGATGTGCTTTTGGAGTATCTTTTGACTAACAAATAGTTTATTACAACTATTTTCCGGGCATTTGAATACAATTTTTACCCTTTTATTCGCCGATAGATTTGAAACTAATTCCTCGTTTCGTTCATTCGTTTCAATCGATTGTTTGCTTTGAGTTTGAAATGAATTTTCAGTTTTCGGCAAAACTCGTAAAACAATTGGACTTTTCGTTGCGATTGAAAGTGATGTCAAAATCGAGTCTTCATTTTCTTCAAATGTTTTCTCGATTTTTATGTGAAAATAGTTTTCCTTTTCTTTCATAACATTCTTGTATTTGATGTCCAAATCGCGAAATAATTGTAAGTCTTTTGAACACAAATTAGTCGCCAATTGATTGAAATGAATGTCAAATTGTGTTTTCATTTCAATCAAAACATTCAAACATTTATTCGCAAACAATAACTCATTAAATAGTCTCTTGTTTTCAGCACTCAGTTCATCGAAAATATCATTCACTTTAATTATAGCCATTATTTAAAACAACAAATATTTTCAATTAATTCTGTTATTAATTCTAATCAAAACAAAACGTAAATTCAAAACACTTTCCACGCATTGAACGCATCGGTTGTTATGACGACTCGTGTTTACAAACATTACGTTTTTGAAAATATCATATTTTTTTTATTTTTTCAAAACATTGATAAACTTTAACAAACTTTTTCTAAAACATTGCACTTTTATACAGTATTTGTAATATATTTTGCTAACCCGTTAGAAATGAGCATTAAATGAATTAATTTAATAAAACACTTATTTGCATTCTTAAATAACATCACAGTTTGAGATTAGCGCTAATTTAGCATGGTTAAGTTCGCAATCTTAACAAAACCGGTTTTTCTAATTTGAGCGCATTTTTGCACAAAACAGTGAAACAAAGAATAGATTTCTTATTGTTTATATCGTTACAAGAATTCTTATGAACACTGTTAACCATGAATTAATTTTGTAGTTATATATGCTTTTCATCTGAGTATTGCTACTTATTAAAGCTTTAAACTGTTTAAATTTGTTATTTGTGTATTTATAATTATAATAACATCATTAAATAAGTAGACATCATTTACTAGAAAAATTATTCAGCATTAATTAAATGATTAATTTTAAACTTTTATAAATATTAAGAATGTTTGTTTTAAATATTTAACGAAATATAACTTTCAGTCGAAAACATATTTTGTAGTTTCTACCGGTAATAATAAATTCATCTAGGTGCTAATATGTTTATTTACATACTTTATCGCGTTTAATTTTTATGACTGTTTTGTTTAAACAAGGATTTGTCATTAAACTGAATTAAAACTTGCAATGCTTAAGAACGGTGCAAATGAGAGGTTAGAAAAGTTGACTGAATTGGGAAAACTGATCGACAGTTTCGATAAAATCCAAAGCGTTTTGAGTGAAAATGTGTTGGTTTTGTGTTGTGGTCAGAAGGTAAGATACACTTATAGGTTCGACCAATCAGAGAGCAGCATTTAGTGCGACCCCCACTTCTTCCCCCACAGGTGCATTCTGATTGGCGCTTGGAGGGGAAATAGGCCACGCCCCCTTTAGTTCCCCTTTGTTTACTATTGCGTAATCTTTGTTTACATCTGTCGATTTGTTTACTATTGCGTAATCTTTGTTTACATATGACGTCACATGTTTACATCGGTTTGTTTACCTCTGACGTCACGTGTTTACGTCAAGGTCACAGGTGCTCAAGGCCGTATGCATAACATATACATAGTATAACATATGCATAGCATAGCATATATAAACTATTAGCATATCAGCTCTTATTAACTAAAGTATAACTCATTAAGCTGCATATGAATTAAAACAATAGAAGGCTTAATTAGCAGTTAATTAGCTCCAGGTATATCAAATACCTCGCTTTTATGTATATAAATTGATATGTATTAAAGCTGTGTAATGTTTGCTTAGAATTAGAGCCGCCATCTTTGTTTAGATATACTATACATATAATAATAATAGATAATAAAGTATACACAAATTACGTCTTTAAATGATTTTATTAATTATAAATAAAAATATATAATACAGTATAAAGCATGCAATAATTATATAAATATTTACGTTATTTATGAATACCCAAAAGGTAAAGTGTTGTTGCCAATGACAACGCGTTTGTTATGTACGGCCCGCCAGATCTTTTCAAACGTCCGCGTCGTAATCTGGCAGTGTCGGCCGATGAGGAATTGCTGCTGAGGAACCATTACTTCTAGCGTACGTCCTTCGGTGTATTCCTGTGCCATCTCTATCATTCGAGGAAAAGATATCTCTTCTATTGCCTTTGCATCCATACGTATTCCTTTTAATTTGAATTCAGTACTGATTGAGCCGTCACCGCGTCGCACTTCATATCCATAGTTTTTAGGTCCGAGAGCCACGAATTTTTCACACTTTGCACTGTCACCGTAGTTCTTAAGCACTTCGTCGGTTAAGTCGCCTAAGTAATCGCCGCATTCAATCTCCGGGTCTGTATGCTTACGGTAATATATAACACTGTCGGTATCGTAGTATAGAAGACTATTAGGGCGAATTGTCTCTATGCGATCCATTAGATTATACAATTCTTTCCTCGCATATCCGGTGACAAAGCTGGCAATAGCAATATTATAGCTGGCGATTGGAGCCTGTTCTTCATCCTCAAATTCCCACGATATTATCATTGTATCGTCGTTTACTTGAAATTCATCAGTTATATTAATATCGGGATCGTTGGCTAGCTTCCAATAGTGATCGTAGGTCTTGACAATTTCCGTACGAGACAAGTTTGGCCTCTGCGCCATCTTGCCCCAGAAACTGTTCAACATAATCTTAGCTATGAAACGTCGGCCTTCGTTTTTCTCAATATTATTCCACTCAAGCTGTATATCTTCGTGGGCGTAGTAATTGTCAATATACTTCTGCCGATCCTGCTCTGTCACACACCAGGCAGGCCAGCCACTAGCTTCTTGCTTAACTTTAAGCCACATATTTATATATTCGGCAAACATATTAGTCCGCTCCGGGTAATCCAATACTTTATATATTTTAATTATCCGATACCCTTTTGATAAGGCTATTTGCAGCTCCAGAGTAGTCCATGTGCCAATAAAGGGACGGTTGTCACATTGGCAATCGGATTGATTTCGCGTTTCGAAGCAGTTGATACAAAGCGGGAAAATGAGTTTTTGTTCCCGAGATACGGGTAACACAGGTATATATAAGTTTCTAGGCGCTTCTATTTTACATTTTACAAATCCAAAGTAATTTGCTAAACTGTAGTCGAAATCTTCGTTTATTACATTAGGATGTCCGGTGGGGTACAGGTTTTTCTTCAACACTGACGGGTACAGGCTGCAAAAGTCTAAGTACTTAATATCTTCGTCTTCGAGCGCAAATTTGTAGAACTGCAGATTATTAGTACGGCCACCGAAAAATGAGTCTTTAATATTGATAGAGCCGTGTTTTTTAATTGATTTATAATGAGTAACGCGTTGATTAATATATGCTTTCAGTACGTCGTCTTCAGTCATTTCAAAGTTTAGCTGGCATTCCCATTTATATTCAACATTCAACTGTTTTGATTGATAGAATTTTATTTTATTTTCGGCCTGCTTTATCTTATCGTTTGCGCTGAAAAATCCTTTGTTTTCACTGCCAATTGATTTTATGTCTCGATTGTCGCTCCAAACACATTCACAGCCATGCCAATAACACCCAAAGAACTCATATACTGTTTTAGTGATGCTATCATACCCATCTGCAAAGTATTTACCTATTCTATATTCTCTGTCTAATTTAATATCATTAACTTTCTGTATCCAGTCAAGCCAAGCATCACCTTTATGAGAATGATTCTGTTTGGCGCTATAGCCTTCAACAGGAGTAAGAGCTAATGTATTCTTTTGCAAAAAATTTGCTTTAAACACTTCCATCCCAATTGAAGCTAATGTAAAACAACGCGTGATAGGATCTATACCTGTTATTTCTTTAAACTGTTGCTGAAATTTAAAGATAGATTTAGCTAGAATATCTACATCATTTTTACAATATGTTATTAGTTCATATTTAAAATTCCAATTATTTATATTCTGTTGAGTAGCATACCAATTACTAAACTCAACTGCTTTATCGGGTTTCATGTGATCTACGCAGAAATACTCAATTGCAGGTATATTACCTATATACTCATAATTTACTTCACGATTAAACGCATGTGGAAACATACCTTTTTTAACAGATACATCTAATCCTAAAGCTTTAGGCAATTTATCAAGCGGTAAAAGAAAATAATTTAAACTATCAATTAATTTTATATTACCGCATTGAATTTTTAATATTTTTCTGCCTCTCATTATTATATCTACATCTTTATAATTTCTATTATACAATTCCCGTAAAATAAATTGCGCATCATACCCCTGGGCGTTATGGGCAAAGGCGTAAATATGCGATTTAGTTTTCTCTGCCTTCTTAGCCAATTTATCAAATATATAGGTTACGAACCAGCTGATGCAATCGTATCCAAACTTGTAGTCAGTTTCGCCAATATAGCAATACTCGCAATTAATGTTATCATTATTATCCATACACTGATAACATACTGTTTTGTGGCACAAAAGATTAGGCTTATGTTCCTGATCCATAAGCGTAGATTCAATATCGTAAGCTACAATAATCTTGTTGAAACTGTCTTCTTCAATTAACTTATCTTTATCTTTGGATTTAACGTAGCAATAATGAGGCTGCACTTCATACACTTCACAGCATTTTTTACAAATTAATTTGCGCCAATCATGTTTATTTTTTGTTTGATATTCGATTTCACATACTTTGCATTGATTTAAATATTTACACGCCATATTGTTTTTATGTTTATCATAGCAATCAGCGCCATTAAAATCTCTATTACAATCAATACATTTTATTAACGGAGAACTTATTATGCAATTATCTCGACAGACTTCACACTGATATTTACACTTATGATCAAATAAATTATTATAGCCATGATGACATTTTTCGCAAAAATGCCTTTTTCCAATATAGCCTTTGATGTTGCTGATTGCATTATAATGTTCATCAAAAAAGTCT
This sequence comes from Metabelba pulverosa, assembly GCA_034697605.1. NCBI lineage: Eukaryota > Metazoa > Arthropoda > Arachnida > Sarcoptiformes > Damaeidae > Metabelba > Metabelba pulverosa. The sequence goes on along the minus strand of JAQIXC010000486.1, from coordinate 17,467 downwards.
ATGTATATTATCTTGACTGCTGCCGGGCCACTGTATATTACGTTAGATTTGTACTTTCCATCCAATATTTTAATTTGATAATCAGGTAAACTGTTTTGTAACTTTACCCAGCTGTCATTATTAACTGCTTTGTCGAATAATAAGCCAGCATTATGTGCCAACAGTTTTGCTCCATTAGTCTGTATATTTCGATAATCTTTGCGAACTTGCTGCCATTCGACTTTATTCAACTGATTTCTATTGTCGCAATAATACTTGGCGACAAATAGCGCTCTATAGCCGCAACTGTTATCGGAATTGTTAATTAATACTACTGACCTCTTCTTGTCGTGTACCTCGGACAACTTTACAGGAGCTTTCTTTCCGCGTCCATTAATACTCTTCAATATATTTACTTCAAGTTCAAGTTCGCCATCGAGTAAAAAATCGCGATAACTTTGAGTAACTCGCTCAATGGCTTTAAAAATTGACGACACTTTATAATCGCTGACGCGTCGATACGGTACGCAAATCGGTTTTAGCAAACTACTGTTATATATACGAATAGATATACGATCGTTGGGAGCGGCACTGCTAATAGCTTTATCAACTACTTTATTAAATTGGTCTTCAAGTTCAATTTCAATATCCATTAAATTATTAAACTGATGGATATTATGATTTACTGTATATACACTTATATATTTTTCACTGTTAAAAAACTTTGAACGTTTAACAACTTCTCTTATAACATTAAACTCGATTTTAGGTTGAGAACTAAATCTCGATAGCATTGCTTTTTTGTGAGCCATTTCAAAAAATGATGTCGTATGCTGGCAAGCGGTTGCTTATATAAACTCGCATCGGTCAGCAATAATCAGCGAATAGTCATTCATAAAATACGTTAATAATTTGGCTTAGACATACAATTTCAGCATGTCTTTGCGCATAGTCATCCATATAATACGTAAATAATTATATTAAACGTACATATGTCAGCAATATTCAACGAATATTCATCCATAAAATACGTATATAATCTAATTGAAACACGTACTTATTGTCAGCAATATTAATTGTAAACTATTAAATAGCACTGCGCATGCGTAAAAACGATTATATAAATGAGACATTTGAGTTAATTGTTATCATTTGATCATGAGTGTGCTAAATGATCTGAACGCTAATTATGGCCGTTTAAGTAGTGCTAGTGATGAAATATATTACGAATGTCATGCGGACACAGGGAACATGAATCAGGAAAAAAATCGTATTGAAAGTTTTAACAAATGGCCGAAGCCGTACATTAATGTACGCGAATTGGCAAAATACGGATTTTTCTATTTGGGAAAAGACGATAACGTCCAATGCGCATTCTGCAACCTAAAACTGTATGCCTGGGAAGCCGATGACGTCCCGAGAGAACAACATCCGCCAGAGAGCGACTGCCCGTTGCATAAAGGTGAACAAACCAACAACGTCCCCATAGACAAGCATAAAGAGTACGCAGAGATTAAGGACGCATTTCGATACCTTGAATGCTACCTACGTCTGCTATGGAATAATATGCCTGGAAATCGACTCACTGAAGACAACAGCTATACTTATATGTATAAAAAATTTGACGATTGGTTTCGAGCAATGTTTATCATTAAAGCCCCAACTCTGCTAATCGGCGCCGAAAACCGTAAACTTGTCGATTATCCAGCGCAAATATGGGAAGTATTATCAAAACATCAACCAATACTGCTGGAATACTATTACTCATCAGGCCTAAAGAAACAAGTTTATTACGAATTTGAAAAATGGTATTTTAAAAACAATAGAATAATTAAACCAAATCTCAACTCAAAACGAGAGACTCAATACAACGAAGAATATGTCAAAGAAGCTATGCGTATGATATCGGTCGTAGCCGCAAACATTGTACGCCCGGATACATCGTTGGGTGCAGTTGAGGCATTCGGGAAATTCGACGCATGGTATAAGAAAATGTTCCTTCCGGAACAAGACCCGCCACTTCCGGTTGCGAAATCGGGATTTTCGCTATTCCCTCATAAATACGTGTGTTGTAATAGAAGCAACGAGCACAGTGGCGAATCCGACAATGAATCAGATTGATCGGAAACACGTTCAATTCAAGCACCCGTCGACCACACTTGTAGCTGGACCGACGGGCAGCGGAAAAACTATACTTATACGCCGTATAATCGAAAATCATAAGTCTTTATTTTATAATTTAACTAAACCCAATGTAAAAGTCCTCTGGTGCTATGGCCAATGGCAGCCCTTTATTGATTTACCATTTAAAAATGTCGAAATTAAATATATAAAAGAATTACCTAACGAAACACATTTAAAATATAAACCCGATATTCTTGTAATTGATGATTTAATGTATGAAATTAATAAAAATAAAAGCTTCGAGAATGTATTCAGTAAAATCTCACATCATTTAAACGTTTCGGTTTTTTTCCTAGTACAAAATTTATTCTATTACGCCAAAATAATGAGAACAATTAGTCTTAATGTTCATTATATGATTCTAATGAAAAACCCGAGAGATAAGTTGCAGGCAATAAACTATGCAAAACAAGCATTTCCAGGAAAAACAAAATATTTTATTGAATCATATGAAGACGCTACAAAACCGGCCTATGGTTATATAAGAGTTGACAACACACAGGATACGCCAGATAATTTGAGGCTCACGTCTCGTATTACGCCTGAGGAAAACAATAATATATTTTCACCAATTATATATGTCGACAAATCTTAAATCTTGTTTCGATAAGTTAAAGTTTATTGCACAGATTAAAAACCCGGGATTGCGTAGAAAATTATTAGCTAAAATTTCAGATAATTGCTTATATCAAGCTTTACATGAAATTGCCGTTAATACAGTTAAAGGCAGAGTTCCGTTGAGTGCTAATCAGAAACGAAAATACGAAAATATAACAAAAATATTAAAGCATTAAGCAGAAACACACGAGATTATAAGAAAAAGCATAGACTAACTGTGCAGAGCGGAGGGTTTTTGCCTATTCTAATTCCTGCTGTAGCCTCAATTGTTGCATCACTAATTAAACGGTAATGGAAAAAATGATGGTAGTTCCATTAGACTATGTTAGTCTCGATGCAGATAATATAATATTGCTTGCGTTTGAGTTAAAATTTATTAAAAACTATCTTGTTTTTAAAGATGTAGTTAAAAACCATATAAATCCTGAATATGAGTTTAACGATAAAGAAAATATAATTAAATTAATTAATAAAACTAGCCTAACTAAAGACGATATACCAAATAAACAAATAAAAGAAATGATGCAAACAGTAGTAACTACAAAATCACCTATACAGTATCAACAAAACTGGATTTACACAGATGGAAATTGATAATACATTGCGCAGTATTTACTATGATCAGAAAAGTCCGGCAAGTTTTTCAACTGCTTCTAAACTGTATGATGAAGCTAAAAAGGTTCTGCCAGAAATTACGCTTGAAAAAGTAAAAGATTGGCTTTCCGGAAAATTTACATATACTTTACATAAACCGGCGCGTAGAGTTTTTAAACGTAATCCTATTATAGTTGAAGAAATTGATCAACAATGGGAAGCAGATTTAGTCGATATGCAGGAGTATAGGCGGGAAAATAAAGGATATAATTTTATGTTAACCGTAATTGATGTAATGTCAAAATATGCTTGGGCAGTGCCGCTTAAAAATAAAACAGCCAATTCAATTGTTAGCGCTTTTAAGCTAATATTTCGAGATAACCGTGCTCCTTTCTATATACGCACAGATCAGGGTAAAGAATTTGTTAATCAAAAATTTCAAAAATTTATTAAAAATTACGATATTTATCATTTCACCAGCAAAAATCAAGATATAAAATGCGCAGTAGTGGAACGTTTTAATAGAACGCTAAAGTCTAAAATGTTTAAATATTTTACAGCTAAAGGTACCAGAAAATGGTACGACGTAATTGATGATTTAGTATCGGCTTATAATAGCACTAAACATAAATCAATCAAAATGACACCTGTTGAGGCAAGTAATAGCAATTCGGCTATTCTATTTAAAAATATATACAAAGTAGACAATATCGATGAGCTATATTCGAAGCAGAAAACAGACCTAGATCTAGATTCGACTGTTCGCAAAAAGTATAAGTTAGGCCCGTTTGATAAAAGCTATTACCCTAATTGGACAGACGAGACATTTAAAGTGGCGACAAAAAGCGATCAGCCGATCAAACCGTTATTTAAGATAAAAGACGGTCAAAGTAATGAACTAATTTCTCGTTTCTATCATGAAGATTTACAAAAGATTAAAGAAAATTATTACAGAGTAGAAAAAATACTTAAACGTCGTACATATCGCGGCCAAAAACAAATATATGTTAAATGTCTCAATTTTCCCGATTCATATAATTCGTGGATCGATGAAAAGGATTTAAGCTATTTATAGCTAATAAAAGAAATTACCATATAACAATTTGCAAAAATGCCTAAAAAATTAAAAATTCCGTATTGGATGAAATTCTGGAGTAAAAAGTATAAACGATTGCAGGAAGAACGAGACGAGAATGAAATTCCTCGACATGATTTTTAGCCTAAAACAGGTGATACATATAAAAAGTATACAGATGCCGACTTTTACCCTAAAAACTTACAGGGAAAAGGCAAACGGAAACGAAAAAGTAATAAGAGACGTAAGAGACGTAAGAAAATGATTAAAAATGGAATCTAATCAATTTTCTATTACGCTTCGTAAAGCAAATACGCAAGATAATTATTTACGTAAAGAATTTATAGCATATATTTCAAATACATTTACATTACAAGATTTCTGGGAAGTCGGCATACAAGATGTATCAATACAGAAAACGTGGCAAACTTTACCTTGTAACCAGAAAATTAAATTAGTATATTATGACCCAAATCCGCCTGATTTATATACTTTATTTACGCTACAGGAAGCATTTGTACCTGCAGGGCAGTACACTATTGAGTCTTTAGTAAAATTCATTAATCAAAAAATTAATGTATTATTCGATATAAAAAATAATAAAACATACTTGAAATATCAGAAAGGTAAAGAAATTACTCAACTGCCTAAACTAGTATATAAAAAGCATAAACAAAGAGTATATCAAATTCCGGGTATTATCAATAAAACAGAATGGTTCTTTCCTATATACGGGCCTAATTTGTCATACGTATTAGGAATTGATGAAAATACAGTATTATCATACTACGCACATAAATATTATAGTGAATATAAAAAATTAGCACAGTTACCGGAAATTAAGCATAATTTTAATTATTCTAATCGCCCTTATGATGAAAATATTATAAAATATATTTATATATTGAGCGATATATGCAAAGAATCTATATTTTTAAATAAAAATGAACCGTATTTGGTGAGAATAGCGATTCCTTCAAATCTGCCTTATAATGAGCTTATACGCGAAACATATTCAAATCCGGTATATTTTCCCCTTAAAAACAATATATTTAGTAAAATTCGATTTGCACTCGTTGATAATATACAATATATTGACAGACTATCTGTAAATAACTACATTTACGGCGATATTATCATAACATTACATTTTCGAAAAATACCTAATCCGAGTATAATACCTTTGGAACCTTTACCCGATACTAATTTCAATGAACCAGTAGTTGAAAACAAACATCCATTTTCGCATTTACAAAATCAAACACATAAATCGCAAAACGCTGCCAATGTATCACAAAATATAACAATTGCAGATAATACACAAATAACAGTACAAAATACGGCACTTGCCGAAAATACACAAATTACGGCACAAAATACAGCAAATGCTGAACATAAACAAATTACGTCTCAGAATACTTCGATTACAGCGCCAATTACATCGGAAAATGCAGATAATAGCGCAGATACTGATTTGATTACTAACGCGGATTTCAAACCTAGCGAAATTGAGCAAATTCGGGAACATAATCTATTTAATCCGAAACAGAACAAAGATGATGTAAAAGTGATTAATTTAAACACAAATGACGATGATGATGATGACGATTCAATATAAGTAATCTAAACTAGGAATAGTAATAATAATGGAAGATACGGAATTCTATTTTACGCTTCCTTCTAATGTGAAGAATTCAGCATTTGATAATACAGTAGCTAATTATAAAACAAAATTAATACATAAAATTAAGTTGGAAGGCTCATGGGTCGTAGGCTTATCTAATATAAATTATACTAATAGTTGGTATAATATAATTCATAATGAACCTATAACAGTTAATTATTGGGACGGTAAAGCTACTGCATTTACCGAGCCGTTATGGATTTATGCAGGAAGATTCGATACAATCGATGAGATAATTAATTATATTAATTCAAGATTTAGAGATTTAGGACGTCTGAATCCGACATTTGAAATGCCTTCGCTAGAATATGAGAAAAAATCTAGAATTGTTTCGATAAATTTAGGTTTTATACGCAATAGATTCGTATATCCTGATTTTTCAGATAATCTATGCAGAATGCTAGGATTTAATAAACCAAAATTAGTTAAAGTAATAGGTACACAAATGCTAAAATATGATGATAAATTAAATTCTAAACCGGCTAGTGAAAGAGCAGGCTGGGATCCGCCCACTAGACCTCGAAATAAAAAACTTACGGCAAGTAAACCGTATAATCTTGCAACTGATTACTATTCAATTTATGTATACTGCGATATTATAAAACATAATTTTGTCGGCGATACTCTAGCTCCACTATTAAGAATTGCGGAAATTCCACCAGGCTATCAATATGGTGAGCAAATTTTCTGTAACTACCCAGACACTCACTATTTTCCATTATTGACAAACGAATTTGATACTATTGAAATTTCGCTCAAAGACGATGTAGGTGGATTAATGCCGTTTCAGCGAGGCCGTTCAGTAGTAATTTTACATTTTCGCAAAATTCAATAAAAGATAGTTAAACATTTACGGATGACGCAACAATGAATCCATACAATCGCTATTACTTAGATCAAGTCGGTGGGGCTATGCCTCATATTTCAGGAGTCCGATATCAACGAGGTCACGGGTTTTTTGGACGTTTATTTTCCGGAATTGGAGGTATTTTGAGACATGTTGCTCCGGCACTAGGTAAACGCGTATTGCCTTCGGCTATTGGTTTAGCTCAAGATATAATTAGCGGTGAGAATGTAGGCAAATCGGCTAAACGTAGATTTACCGAAGCGGGTAAAAGTGTAGCTGACGAAGCAGTGAATCAATTTAAATCGTTTACAGGCTCAGGAATAACTAATACATATTATAGAAATACAAATACGCACAGATTCCGCTCGAGCAGACGAAAAGGTAATAAAAGAGGTAGAGTCAAGCGATTAAGGCGACGATAAACATGCATAAATTACATTCATTATCGGGTGTTATTCCCATAGCAGATTTTGATATATTTACAGTGCCGCCGACGCAGATGTCAATTAAGCGTAATATAGTAACAGAACATAGACCAATTTCAGGAACTCTCGATAGTTCTTTGCCTATACAGTTTGAAATTGCGCCTGCGATCGACGAGTATATACAGTTGCGCGATACATTACTCTATCTAAGAATTCGAACTCTATTTGAATAGAACAACATCTGGCAATATAGTCGAGGCGGATTGGAAAAAGATTGCGGCGACAAATAATTTTCTGCATTCTATATTTAAAGCGGTCGACTTGGAGATTAACGGGAAAAGCATTACTCTAAACCCGCAGACATATGCTTACAAAGCATATTTTGAGACAAATCTAGGCTTTCCTAGCGACAGTCAAGCAACACATTTGTCGTCACAAGGTTATTTTGTAGACGACGATAAAAAGAATTCGTGGGGCGACAAGCAGGAAAGTTTAATTAAACCGTCAACTTTTGATGCTAGAGGTACAGGTAGAACATTAGAACTTATGGGAAAATTGTACTTGGATATAGCACAACAACCAAAAGCGTTGTTAGGAGGCCTTAAACTAAAATTCACCCTAATTCCTAATTCCCCTGATTTCTATATCTGGACATCGGATGCTGCGATCAAACCTGTAGTAACATTTGAATATGCCTCGCTATTTATTACACGCTCAAAAGTATATCCGGAAATTGTCGAAGCGCATAATCTTGCGCTGACAAAGGGGACAGCTAAATATCCAATTGCTCGAGGTCACGTTAAAACAGTTACAATTAATCAAAATCTATCCGATGTTAACCTAGATAATGTAATAAATGGCCAGATTCCTCGGCGCATGTTTGTCACTCTGGTTAGAAGTACAGCATACACTGGCAAACTTCAGCAAAATCCGTATGATTTCGATCATTTTAATCTGAATTATATTACGGCCAATATTGATGGAATACAGTAACCGTCTATAGCGTATACACCAAATTTCGATAAAAAAATATTTTTACGCGAATATTTAAGCGTCTTCGAAGTACTTAATCAGTTAAATACAGATCCGAGTTTTTATATTGATAGAGGCGATTATTCCGATGGAAATGTAATTATTGCATTCAATTTCGGCGCCGATAGTGTAGAAGATTCATATAAGTCAGGCTATGTTAATCCGATTAAGACAGGAACACTGGGATTAAGTATGAAATTCTCTAAACCGTTGCCCGAATCTATAAATGCAGTTATCTACTGCGAATATGATAATATGATAGAAATTGACGAAAACAGGGAAATTCTATTAGATTACCTATGAATACGTTACAAATCAATAGAGAAATGCATAATGTAAAGTGTTTTAAAGGAACTTATGCTAAAGATTTATTGCCAATTCGACGATACCGGAGTCCGGTTGGCTTTATTATCAATACAGATCCATCCAATAGAGCAGGACAACATTGGGTTGCTTTATATATAAATAAAAACAAAGCTGAGTATATAGATTCTTTCGGGCATAGGCCGAAATGTTGCGAAATTAGTAAACTGATTAAACTTAATGGCATTAAACGCATTAATTATAATAAATATCAGCTACAATCGAATAGTAGTTCTGTATGCGGAGCCTATTGTATACTCTATATTAAGATGAGATGCAATGGCTTTTCAATGAAAGATTATTTGAGAATGTTTTCTAAAAATTATATGAAAAACGATCTTATAGTACAGAAAGTAATAGGAGAAAGATCTAGTCGAAAATTCATAAAATAAACATGGAGCAAGTTTGCGCTGTCGTAGATGCTCAAGGCTTTGTATTCAAAGACGAGTTTATAGCGCGAGAAGTTGCTATTACATCAGCAAAAAATTCGTACTGCCAAGAGCTGAATCCTAGCATTTATTGGCGCGATTTGTCGGAGGAAAAACAGGCACATATACTGCATTGTACAAAATTCAAGCACGGATTGCATTTTAACCCTTTTAACCCGCGTGATTTTAGCTTTTTGCCAAAATCTAGCGAAATAGGCGATATTCTATGCAGATGGTATAACGAAGTAGCGACACCGGATAAGAATCTGTTTGCTTATAAAAACAGAAATCTTGGTTTGATTTTAAAAGATTTAGGAATTCCTTGTCTTGATCTAGATGATCCCGTTTGGAATTTCCTTACAGTTAAAGATTTGGACACAAAGTATGGATTCAACTATTTATGCGCATATCATAAAAAGCCGCTTCCCGGCTCTAAAGTTAGATTAACGTGCGCTTATCGCAAAACTAATCATATGTATCAGGAAATATTAAATATTCTAGCTGAAAGTCAATAAAAGAAATCCAAATTTGTAATATTATTGAAACAAAATGAATAAAACAAATTATAAATACGTTTTTGGCCTGAATTTGTCCAATAAGTCCGACCCCGAATTTAAAGTCGCTCAACTAATGGATACCGGCGAATGTCTATTGTTCGACTTGAGACAAACGAGTAAAGGAACAAAGACCAAAAATGGCGTCTGTTTACAAATTCCTGAGTTTTTATGGCTTAAAAATGCTATATACTCAAACTATAAAAACTCGATTCTAGAGCATAATCAACGTAAAATATCTTTGGAAAAGACTAATCCGGATTCGTATTCAGTATTTGTCACTAAATCGAATACAACCGGTTCGAACATAACGTTGACGAGTAGTGAAATTCATAATCTCAAACTAAATGAGTTTGAGGATAAAATAAAATCGTATTCCAAAGAAATGGGTTATGAAATCAAATTCAGCCCATTTTCATATTATAAGGAAACAAACCAGTAGTAACAGCGACGCATTAAAATAATTGTACGCAATTATGCACTCTTTATTAATATGTTTAAATACGTCAATACATCAATTTGGTATATCTTATCAAGTTTGTTTAATAATTGTTTACAAAATTTCTCGTTTTTAACAACTTTAATACATATATAATCGGAAGAATGTGTCGAATATATAATTAAATAACCAATTTTCAGGTTTGATATAGCCAGCTGTAGCTGTACTTGATAGTACAGACAGCAATTATCAGGTTTCACAAAGGCATATTTGTTGCGTTTTCTCACGACTCCATACGGATACCCGTATAGCCGAAGCCAGTCCTGTATAGATATTGTGTTCGCCTTGTCTGGGCATTTCACTTCAATCAGCGCTTCAACACGGCCGTCCGATACAACAAAGCCGTCAACTTCGCCGCAAATAAATGGAATTTTTGGATTAACCAGGTGTCCGCCATTCTTCACATGATAACCAGTTCGGCGCGCAAACGCTTCCAGCACTTCGCATTCTTTCGAATAAATCGCTTGACGAGTATTTGTTTGACATTTAAATGATTTAGGCTTAAAATAGCGTTGTAGGAGCCAGCAGATGTTTTTCCCTCTACGCGTTTGTCCGTGCTTTTGAGCGTAGATATATTCAAATGCCGATGCACAGGTAAGACGAATGCGAGGTAATACAAATCCATGTGCTGAGACCCCGTAGTGCAAGAATTCGTATGCAAACGACCATGTAGTTAAGTCGCATATAGCTTTATATATACTATTGTTGCTTTTATTCACATACTGAAAATTATTTGCCTGCATTCTATTCAGTAGAAATAGGCATTCAGCTGCACTTAACGACATCATATTGTTAACTGTTCTGGGAACCGATTCGCTTCTATTAGATCGTGAGAAACTAGTTTTCGCTGACTATTGCTTACTCTTCAAACACTTCAAACAGAAAAGGTATATAAAGTGAAGCAGAGCACGGCTCGTTATTCAGTCTCCACTATGGACTCTTGTAGTGTGTGTCTCGATACTTTGCGAAATGCAGCGACTTTGCCGTGCGGCCACAAGTTTCATTTCCAATGCATTAAAGTCTGGGCTCGTAATAACCTAACTTGTCCTATGTGTCGTGCGGTTTTCGCATCGTACAACCACCGCGGACATCGGTATCACAACCCGCGTGCAAATCAGATCCGTACCGAGGTGTGGCAACTCGTTCAACCAGTTGCAATGGATTTGGCTCAAGCAGTGCACATGTATCAGCTAAGAAAACGCGCTACCGAAGCAAAAGCGCAATATGAAGAAGAAGAGCTGGATCGAGACACTTCGTTTGACATCGTAGCGGCCAAGGAAATAATCGAGCAGTATTTCAAATTCAATTATATTTGTCGCTTTCGCGGTTCTATGACCTACGAAAAAACATTCGAAGAAGCCGGCATTAATCGAGACCAATTCGAACGCGAATGGCTTCCTTGGGCGCGAGCACTGGCCAGCATGTTGGTCGACAAGTCTTTTCGACGCGGTCATACCGAGAAGGTTGTCATCTATCAGAAGGTTTGGAACGTTATATTCGGGATGCTTCTGGCGGCTGAAGATCATTATGAGGATATTGATCATACTGATTTATCATTTGCCGATTAATTCATTTACACTACATGTACTCATTATAACTTGATGTAATCATTTGCATGATTTTTTCTAAAACTTAATGTAATCGCTTATTTACTCGAATAAAAATTGATGAAATTTCAATAACGTTTTAAAAATTATTAACGTATTTTATGAACGAGTTTTTGCTGACTATTGCTGACCAGTAGCTAATATATAACGCGTTGCTGTAATCGAAATGCTATCAGTCTTTGCAATGGATGAGTGCAGTGTATGTCTCAAAGAAATTTCTAATGCAGCAACTTTGCCGTGCGGCCACAAGTTTCATCTGCGCTGTATATGTACGTGGTCTGTGACCAACTCAACTTGTCCGCTATGTCGACAGCGATTTTGCTCGTTTGAATTGCAAGGCCGACGACTGCATAGTGTGCGTTCGGTACGTCTCCGACGCGAAATGTGGTCACCTTTGCAGCATAACGCAATGGAATTGGCACTTCACTATCATCTCTTTCAACTGCTGGATCGGGCGCATGACAACTATTTGCGTATGTTTTATCATCGCGCAACAACTATTGAATCGATATATGAAAGTCCTCAATTCCGCCGCGCACGTCTGCTGGGACAACTGGCTACAGAACGCAATGAGCTAAGCTATCACGACTTATTGGATCAAGCGGATATTGATGAAGAGGATTTTGATTACGAATGGCGTCCGTGGGCAAAAGCATTGATTCGCGGATTGGTCAACAAGTATATTATGCGCGGATATACAAACGTGGACTGCCTTGAGTCGAAAATTTATCGTAAACTACTCTCATGCTGCATGGACGCGGAAATTTACTTTGCCGACATTGACAACAATAACCTCGATATTGATATCTAAACATTTGTAACCAATATTATACTTATGTATTTGAAAATCAATAAAAGAGATTTCGTATAATTAATTCGTTTATTAATTATGGAGTCTTGCTGCATATGCTTAGAGCCTATTCAAAATAGTATTAGGCTTAAATGCAAGCATATATTTCATATACAGTGTATAATTGCTTGGTCAAAAAATAATTCAACATGTCCAATATGCCGAGCAGATTTTGGTATAATTGAACTTTAAGAGCATAAAGAAAACATTAATGATGAGATTTGGTCGCATACATCGACTCACGCAATGACTTTGGCATTGCATTTTCTTATTTGGGAATTAATTGAAGGAAAACTAAAAGAAATAGATGAATATGGCTGCAGCTGCAATCCGTTTACATTGCTTAAGATTGATACGCTTGAAGATAAAATTCAACATTTATATCGTCTTGTTTGCTATATAATACCGTACGATGAATTGATTGTCAAATCACATATTGATAAGCATACATTTTGCACTAAATGGCAGCCGTGGGCTAAAGCATGTGTTAATTTTCTAATTAATGAAGCTTACGAATTGCAAATTGTAAAAACTAATGATATTAAAGATTATGTAAATTTAAATATACATAACTGTATTATGTGGTCATATTTTAAATATAAATATACTGAATATAAAAATTATAAATTTGATTAAACTGCGCATGTCCAATAAATACTATATAATGATTTGTTATTCGAAATTTTAATTAGTCATGGATAAGGTGTTGTTAGGAGTGGTTGCTGAAGAAACTACTCAAACATTTAAAATTAAATTTTCACTTAAATTAGATGACTTCAATTCAAAAGCTGAACTAAATAAATTATTAATCCAAATTTTTACCGATGTTTTGTATCCCTATATAAATACGCAAAATTTTAATAATCGAATTTGTATATCATTAATAAGTACTGGCCTAGACGCTAATATAATAGTGCCTCAATTAAAAATTGGTCAATTGTATCCAGCAATTTTGGCAAAATATAATTGTAATAATCGATTCGATCGTAATAAACTACTCTACATAGATGTCACAATACAGCGAGATGAGCTTGAAGGAGTTGCTGGAAAATTCGGTTTACTCTCATTATCTTAACAATATTAAAATAATTAACGTCTGCGCCAAATGCGATATTGGTTGTAAATTGGATTTGTTTGCATTGCGAGATAAAGGAAATCCATTATTATCTCATATAATATACGAACCTTACCGGAAACCACACGCATTCAGCGGATTGGTAGCCAAATATAAAGATTCAAAGCTAACGTATCTAATGTTTGCTAATGGAAAAGTTAATATAGTCGGAGGCAAAAATGATCAGCAACTCATCGAAGCGGCTACCGAATTGATCAATGTATTTCCCAACGCATCACTTCAATATTATCAAGTTAACAATATCGGCGCTGCTTTAGACGTTGAATGCTCATTGGATTTAAACAATTTGGCAACAACATTTCCAATAGAATGCTCGTACGAACCGGAAATTTATCCGGGGCTTATTCTTACTTATGAACACAAAAAATTCACTATACACCATACAGGCAAATTATTCACGACGGGATTCAATACATATAACGAACTCTATGCTGCTTTTCATAATGTAATCGAACTACTTGTACCGTTTTTTAAAATTTAATAAAAGAAATCTAAAATTGAATTCACAAACAATTATGGAGCTATTTGATAAATGTATACATTATTTTAAACTTAGGCTAATTATAGTAATAGCAATGCTAGTAGTAATAAGTTTGCTTGTAAATTTTATACAAGTTATTAAACACGCAAAATTTAATTGTATTATTGATCAAAATTTCCGTATATTAAAAGACGAAAATGATTTAATTGTAAAACCGTTTATTTAATTATTTGGTTACATAGCCAAACGGCATTAGTCGATTTTATACAATGAATAATCAGTTGAATCAGGCAATGAAAGTGATGTTTTCAGCGGGATGAGCGGTTTAGTGAATACGCGAATTTGCGTAGATATCTCAACGACAGAATCAGGTGTAACAATAACTTGAGACACTTGAATTGTTGTTTTTGGTGGCGGCACCAGACAAGTCGGCGTAATTAACCACCAGTTGGTTGCCATTATTTACAGCACCAAATGCAACACGCTCCAATACAACGTATGACAGATACAACCCCTTCTATAAAAATGTGTAAACAACCTTCGCAAGCTTCTTTAAATGTCATAACTATATTATACACAACAGATGACGCTGCAGATAAATTGAAATGTGCCGCTAGTCGGCTGGCGAAGACGAGTTGACAGATGAGCTGAGCTGAGATGTGCCGCTAGTCGGCTGGCGAAGACGAGTTGACAGATGAGCTGAGATGTGCCGCTAGTCGGCTGGCGAAGATGAGCTGACAGATGAGCTGAGGCGACCGCTAGTCGGCCAGTAATGAGCTGAGATGTGACACTGCTATACTTGATGGAATTTAACAGCTTAATGAATAAAAACATATCAAGTGATGCATATATATCTCTAACGCTTGCTAATTTTTGCTTATTATTGCTGACATAAAAACGTTTAAAGCGCCCCCTATCTAATATATTTCATTAAATTTATTATTTTTAGTATAAAATATCATAATTAATTAATTCTAGCGAAAAAAACGCAAAAAATTAATTATTCAATATAAATATGTAGTTAGGGGTGGCTCCCAGACGCACTAACCCGCTATAGTAAACATTACCTGGAGCGCCCCCTATAGCACATAGATTTATTTTTTTAATGAAATTGCTTTATTTTGACGTAATTTGTGGGTTCTAATATGATAAAATATGTTAAAGTGTATAATTAGTATATAATTGAAAATGTAGTTAAGGATGGCTCCCAGACGCACTAACACGCTTAACCAAATATATGTTAGGAGCGCCCCCTACCGCGTGCAGATCATTAATTTATATCTAATTAGACTCTCGTATATTAAATTAGTACGGGGTGATATGAAATTAATTAATTAAATGCTAATTTAAGGTGTAATTGATTAATTTCTTATAGATTTATATCAAAAACCGCTATATGCGCTATAAGAATGTGAAAATAGACTTACCCAAGCTGCTCCTCGTATCGTACGCTCAGTTGGCACCGGCTGACGTCTGCACACCACGAACGACAAAACTCAAATAACCGAAAATTGAAGCAAACTCCGCACTCGATGCCTAGGACATGCGCTGTTAGTTTTCGCTGATTATTGCTGAACAAAGAATAACTTTGCTAGCTATGGCCCGACCGTGGGAACTGTTTGCCCGACTGCAAGTTCAATGCCTTTGAGTGTGGGAAAAATGTCTGGAATGTCATCAGATTGCTACAGCATATACAGTATAGCCTAGTTAAGGGTAACCAATATGTCCGGAGCTAATTAATCTCTTAATTAAGCCTTCAGTAGCATCTAAACATATAAATACATATACAGTATAGCTTAATTAATGGTATTTGATATGTCCGGAGCTAATTAGACCCTTATATGAGTCTTGCACAGCCTTTATGCATATAAATACATATGCAGTATAGCTTAATTAAGAGTATTTGATATGTCCGGAGCTAATTAACGGCTAATTAACTCTTATATTGGCCTTATACAGACTCTATGCATATAAATACATGTGTAATATAGCTTAATTAATAGTAGTTGATATGCCCGGAGCTAATTAACCGCTAATTAACACTTCTATTGTCTTAATTAATAATATTTGATATGCCCAGAGCTAATTAAACCCTTATATGAGTCTTGCACAGCCTTTATGCATATAAATACATATGCAGTATAGCTTAATTAAGAGTATTTCATATGTCAGACGCTAATTAACTGCTAATTAACACTTCTATTGTTTTAATTAATATGCAGCTTAATGAGTTATATTTTAGTTAATAAGAGCTGATATGCTAATAGTCTATATATGCTATGCTATGCATACGGCCTTAAGCACCTGTGACCTTGGATGACCTTGACACGTGACGTCATATGTAAACAAACCGATGTAAACAAAGGGGAACGGAAGGGGGCGTGGCCTATTTCCCCTCCAAGCGCCAATCAGAATGCACCTGTGGGGGAAGAAGTGGGGGTCGCACTAAATGCTGCTCTCTGATTGGTCGAACCTATAAGTGTATCTTACCTTCTGTGGTCTTCGCGATAGTGCAGTGAATATGTATTCGAATATCTGTATAGAAATGTCGTACATTAGTCATAATCAGTTGTGTCAAAAACGCTGAAAATATTCCCAAAAATTCCCAATGACGTCAGTTTATGCCTATGAAATTTATGCATGCATATTGCAATTTTACAAATATTCATAAATATAATAACAATAAAATATGAGTGGAAATCTTTATTGGATTAAACAAATGATTTTATAAATAAACCTTTAATCATACTACTTTAATCATCTTAATTTGATAGACTAAGTTGAATTTATTTAATTAATAGTTCAGTTTAAATGTTTCATTTATAAACGAACTTTTAATTATTGGGCATAAAATTCTAACTTATAAACTTGACATTATTAAGCCTGTACACTTCACAATTAAAAATTTCATTGAATTGAGATTTAAGTTTAAAAACAAACGAGATATATGAATTGTCCTTGTTGGTTTTTGCTTAATTTACAATTATAACGCAACCAGATTTAAACTACCCTTTATAAAATTGACAGCTTTGGTCATAATCTGGAAGTAAAAATTTCGGGGTTTTTAAATTTCGCGCTTGCTATTAACTAAACTTGTAATAAACTTTTATAA
>JAQIXC010000485.1:0-25588 GCA_034697605.1 Metabelba pulverosa | reverse complement strand
TTACTTAGAAGTTTAAAAATGTAGAATAATAATAATAATATCAAAAATTCAAATTGACCGATTTCTGCACTTCGTAAGTATAAGTCACATTTAAAATTTTAAAATCAGTTTTTTACAAACTATATAATTTCATTTTTAAATAAGCAGTTTATATTTGTATTTAGCCATGGTTTAATTGATATTATTGTACAATTACATTTAGATGAGTTCCTAATTATGTCTATTAAGAAACTTTAATTTATTCATGATTGATAAATAGCAAACTATTTAATGAGAATCAAATTCACTGATACATTCAAAACAAGTTTCATATTATCAATAAAACATGACAAATATCGATATTTCTGTTAACAATTTTCTTAATCAAATATTTAAATTGACATTTAATTAATTCATCGATATTTTTGTTTTTAGTATTTTATTTTGACTTTCAATTCAAAAAATAAAATTTTATTTTAAAAATTGTTTTTAATATTTTATTGTAAATATTTTTCCAAAAACTATTTTCAGTGTTTAAAAAACTGTTTATGTGCTAAATAGTTAATTTGGCCTTTCAAAAAGCATCCTGTTAAATGCTAACATTAACAATGCATCTATTCATGACAAATTTAATATTTATTTGAAATATACACCAATTTATTGTAGTTTTTACACATAAAACTCGTTTTACCCATTTGTTTGTTAAAGTAAATATAAATTTTATGTTAAAAATAATATGTTATGTATAAAAACATTTCACAACTAAATAAATATAGAGATGAGCAAATTTCCTACATTTCGAATTCAAGATTCCATTTGGACCTTGTTGATACTAATATTGTTTCAAGTTGTATTATTATATTCATTAATATTTATCAACGATTTTAAGTTTTCAATTAAAAAATATGAAAAAATTGGAGAAAGTATTCCAAAAAGCATTAGCTTTGAAAGTAATTTATATTTTTTATTAATAAAAAATTGCTATAATTCATATTTAAATATAAATTTATGCTTTCCAAACTCGTTCCTCTTTCATCTAGATAAGTTTATCTCAGATGCAATTTATGTAAAACTAAACTCTTATTTCAAAAGAGTTCAACTAATATCACAAGAAATTTGGAATTATTTAGTCGTATATTCGCAGACAAACAAGAATTCGGATAATACGACAAATGTTATGCTCTCAGAGATAAATGATATGAAAAAGTAAGCATTTTATTCATATTTTCTTAATTATTACAAAATATTTATTTTAAAATTACAAAAACAAACAATAGCTTATGTTAGCAGTTTCTAATGTCTAAAATTTTACTTTAACATATTTTTTAAAAATATTATTTGCTAGTTGTCTCTATATTGCAATTGTAATATAAATTTAATTGCGTTTACAGTATATAAAAGACTTTCTCTTTTTTTAACCAGAAAAAATATATAAATTATCAATAACTTATAAGAAAGTTAATTGGCACCGCTCAGTCGGAAAACTGCGGCATTGTAATTTTAAAATGATAATTTTACAATAAAATTCTTGGTATTAGTTAAATAAATCTGCCATTAAATAATAAATATTTAAGACAAAATAAAATAACGTTTTGTAGCATGCTAAAGTGTAAACTCGCGCTTTAACTCATAAATTAAGCAAGCTCCATGTGGTCTATTTGAATGCAATAAAGGCATGAAATTTTCAAAATTCTTTTTTAAAGCAATTTATTTAAATCATTTTCTCGGTAATAAATTTTTGTTTAATTAAAATAAAAGTAAAAGTAAACTATTTTCTCACAAAAACCACTTCAAAATAAATGAGAGTTTGAAAACATTTTGAATATAAAAATGTAAAATAATTCCAAACAAATTGTCAAAAAAATAAACTGAGCAAACTGAATTTATGATTTATTTTGCTAAATATAAAGCAATTTAAAGCAGTTTAAAAATTAAGTATATCTCTTTTTTATAATTTATATTCCAACCCAAACACTGTATAGCCTTTAATAATTTATACAAGATTAATTTTTTTAAATATTGACTAATATTATGAATATTTGAAAAGTGTTCTCCAATTAGAGACGACATCAATAGAGAAGTCAATAGAGTTTGAAAAGCGGACCCAAAAAGAGTCGAACGAATTGTCGGAAGTGGTTGAGCGACACATCAGGTCAGTGCAGAACCCGAGAGCCGAACAATGCGTTTCCGCGCAAACCATTCTATGCAATCACACCAATGGCCACGGGTTCGCGTCCGGACTCCACGACATCCTCTGGTGTCTCGTCGCCGGCTATTACTCGAATCGGACGGTCCTTCTGCTGACCAAACAATACCATTACCTGCGAGAAGGCGGCGCCCAATGGACCGACTTTTTCATGCCGTTGAGTAAGACCTGCGATGAAAGTCTGTTTGCAAATCGCTCGCTGCAGAGCAAATGGCCCGGCAGGAACGGTAGTTAAACATTGCACTTTTTAGGCGCTATGTAATGCCACTTATACGCTAAGCACTTAATTATAGCATTTGACGAATATTTCAATATTTAAATACTTTAATACTTTTTTCTCGAATTTAATCACTTTATTGACTTGAGATGACCTCAAAAGTGGATTTAATTGAATCGAGAAATTAGATTAGAGAAACAGTTGCGGAGAATGGGATGACTTTTATATGTAATGAGTTTTCTCTCCGAATGTGTTTTGTGTGTCAAAAGGATTGTGTGATTCATATCATATTAAACTAAATCTAATTCTAATTCTCGAAATTGTTTTTTTGTTTCGCATTTCGCGTCAAATATGCAATGCGTTTGGCTTTCGGGCGCAGATCCGGTCAATCGGCGTCTAATGCACTACTTGCCCAAATCGATTGGGCGCCGGATCGCGGCATTCCACTCGAATCCGATGGTCTGGTGGTTGGGACAGTTCGCTCAGTATGTTATGCGACCTCAGCCTCGACTCGAGAAGATTCTGAACGAAACGAAAATACGTTTAGGATTCACGCATCCGGTTGTCGGGTCTGTAGTTCGACACCATTTCGCGAATTCAAACCAATTCTCGAATTAATTCGTTTTAATTTATGCAAAATTTGATCGCAGACTACATGTGCGCCGCACTGACAAAATCGGAACTGAAGGCAGTTATCACAACATAAGCGAATATATGGTTCACATCGAAGACTTCTATCGCAAACACGAACTGAAGAACAGTGTATCCGAACGTAGAGTGTATTTAGCGACAGACGACCCGAGCGTATGGAACGAGTGTTTGCAAAAGTATCCGAACTATCGGTTTATTGGCGACCGAAAGACAGCCGTTTATGCGTCGAAACTGAAGACCCGATATAATACGAATTCGTTTCTACACTTAATTCTAGACATATATCTGCTCTCAATGACCGATCATATCGTTTGCACAATGAGTTCGGGAGTGAGTTCTCCACAAAACAAATCGAAAATTTCGAAACTTTAAACATAACTCGATTTGTAATTGCATTTAACGGAAAGGTATGTCGCGTTGCGTTCGAGTTAATGCAGAGGCACTTCAGCGACGCCGGTCTGAAAGCCCAGTCCCTAGACGTGCCGTTCCATTACGAGTTCGCACTAAACCCGCCCAGAGTTGCCGTTTATAACCACAACCCGAGAGCTGACGACCAGTGGCTGCTAATGATCGGCGACACTATGTTTGCCCGAAATGGCGAAGACTTTATGGGACAGGCGATCGGTGGCAAGAAATACGACTCGTATTTAATGGGAAGCGATAAATACAAAACCGATTATCTCAGATATCCCGGATATAAGACTATTCAGAAGTTTTCTCTCTACTGACAATCTATCCAGTTCATTTCATATATTTATTTACATTATAATTATTCTATTCTTATTACAATTAATAATAATTATGAAGGCCTTGTGGTTAGTGTTAAACTAAATTGATTATTCTATACAAACGGATTAATGGACGCAATTGTATAATTTGGTCTAAAGTTTATCAAGTTCAATTAAACTTACATTTCACATTTAATTTTAATTCTTTTTATTTGATTTTTATTGTTTGCAAATTGTTTAAATGATCTATGCAAGGTAACAATAACTCTGTTACAAAATACTGTATTAATTCTGTACGTGGTTTTACACAGGTGCTAACTTTTTACACAGTAATAAATTGTTATATAATGTCTATACCGGTCCAGTAGTAAAGTTCTTTAAACTCTTCTCTGTTTGACTCACTATTATTGTTAGCTTTAATTGTTTGCTTCTATTTGTTTGCATAACATTAATATTGAATACAGTAGCATGCTACAATAGGAAGACAAACGAGATAAACTAAGCTACTCCCAGTCCATTTGGCTGCAAAAACCAGGAGGGTAAACTCAAAAATACAGTCAACTTTTCTCTGATTCATTCACTTAATCGATAAATGTATTCATTAACCAAATATTTGACCCAAACATTGATTTTACTTTTTGTTTTAAGTAGTGAATCACTACTAGTAATGAGAATATATCAAATTTTAACCTAACCTATTATTTAAAAGGATCTTGCTAAAAAATACAATTACGGTAGTCTAACTCACTTTTAAATGCTGCAAAATACTTTTATAAGGAAGTAAAATAAATTCACAAATTTGTTTTAAAAAATAAATTGATCTAGATAAATTATACTCGATCAATTTTATAAGTTGCTTTCTTATATTAACTAAAATTATCTTAACTAAAAATATTCGCCATTTAAGTCTTATTATAGTAACTTTACTCTGTAAAGTTTACTGTAATGTATATTCTCATTGATACAAAATAGCATGCTAAAATTTATTTCTAATTATTTAAAATTAAATAGAAAAATTAATTGATACTTGATAACTAGAAACATAATGTGTATTTATATCAATATTATACCGTATGTTAACTGTAATATATACTCTACTTATAAATAAGCGAAAAAATATTATATAATAATTGCGTAGAAATTCATATCAATTACAGCAGAAATGGTATATTAAATAGAAATCTAGTGTCGAGTCTCGCAGTCGATTACATCAGTATTTAATGGGATTTGGAAAACGCGAAACGAGGTGTCGCTGCAGTGCATAGGCATCGAAAGGCATTGATTTGAACCGAAATGCGTTGAAACCGCGTTTGCGAACGGTTTGCCTCCACTCGACTCACAGCGACTCACAGTCTGTTTGCTTGCATTCAAACAGCGATTCAACGCTTTCTAATCCAAAACAATACAAACAAATAGCGCTTTCAGTCGTTCGCTCTTTGATTGCGATTTGCGGACTATGTCTGACGGAGTGGTAAACAATCAATGAGTGAATGCATTCACGAATTGAGCGAATCTTAACAGAAATATCAGAAACCAAAACAAACCCGAAATACAGACAATAAAAGCAAAGGTTTTTATGCAAAATATGATACGATTTGCGATTTGAGTTCAACTCAATGTGTGTTTCGGAGTCCGAAGTGCACCGAAACGACGGCAGAGACGAGACGAGCGACCGTTCGGCGCATATGAGGCGCAGACGTGTTGTTCGTCTCGACGCTCGGCTCCAGTCGTCGGTTGAAAGACTCGATTGAATGAAAAGCATTTGATTTGAATATTAACCGCATTTTTGATTTGTTTTTGTCGATTGTCTCAGAAAATGGATTCTTGGGATCAGCCGAACAACTCATACGGATCTCAGAACAACTCATTCGCCAATCATAGTCAAGGAGGCGGTGGCGGCGCCTCTTCGCGGCAGTACATACAGGTGTCGGCGCAGCTCGAGATCAAGAACCTGCCGGCGGAGACCGACTGCAACTCCATTCGCGGCATTTTCGGCAGATATGGACGCATTTCCCGCATTATCTTAGACCACAGTAGGCACTCACCCGAGCGCTCATGAGTACAGCTAATGAGTCTAACTGTCTGTCTGTCTGTCCGTCACCCGTGTGTGCGGTTAGGGTTCGATGAGAACAAAGCGTTTTGTTTTCTGGACTACGAAAGCGAATTGAGTTGCGATCACGCGATCAGAATCGAGAACAACCGCAAAGTCGACGGACGGACACTCGTTGTCCAGAAGAAGACTAACAATGACTTCCAAAACAATGACTCAGATGTGAGCGAATCGGGCGCTCAGTCCGCGACTCAATACCGAAACTAATGTCTTGTTTTGTCTGTTTGGCGCCAAAAGAGGAGCAGAAAGAAGCCGCGAACCGACGGAGGGGGCGGTTGGGGTAACGATAGCACCACTTCATCCACTTGGGGCGCAGCTACTGATGACTGGGGTTCGAGTACACCGGCGGCTAAGACTGACTCGTGGGGCTCGGCCTCGAAGACTGACAGTTGGGGTGACTCTAACGGTCGCGGCGGAGGCGGTGGTGGCCGAGGAGGTGGAGGCGGCAACAGCTGCTTCAAGTGCGGAGAGAGCGGCCACTTTTCGCGCGAATGTCCCAAAGGCGGCGATGGCGGAGGTCGGGGTAGAGGACGAGGAGGCGGTAGAGGCGGCTCAAGGGCTTGTTATCACTGCCAAGAAGAGGGCCATATGTCGCGTGAATGCCCTAAAAACCCCGGCGGAGGGCGAGGAAGGGGAGGGTTAGTATTGAATTGTGTTTTGCTGTTGTGTTGCGATGCGAATGATGAGAGAAAATGCTATTCCATGAGAACCGACGGTATGTCTCGACAACCGGTGGGGACTCAGGCATTAGGGGCCATCTGATGCGCACACATACCGCTCACCCGTTCCACACATTTCATTGCGATTTGATTTCTAAAATCTATTATTTGTTTATTTGCGAACAGCGGTCGCGGAGGTCGTGGACGCGGCGGCGGAAGCAGTTGGGGTAATGACTCGAACACGTCTGGCGGCGGTTCCGCCGACTGGGGAACTACCGACTGGGGCACCGATAGTACGACCAGTACTAAACCTAAAGTGGAGGACGATTGGGGCGCCAGTACGTCGACGACGCCGGCCAAGAGTGTGGCCGCCGCTGACGATTGGGGCGGTTCGTCGACGAGCGCCAAGACCGAGCCGAAGGGCGCGGCCATCGACTGGGGCAATGTGCTCGGCGAGACCGCCAAACCCACCGCCTCCGCCGCTCCCGTTGCTGACGACGACGGCTGGAACTAATCGAATGCCGATTTCGATATATTTTTAGTTTTGAATATTAAGTCGAATATCGAATCAATCGAAACCCGAATCATCCAAATCACGAAATATAATCATAAAAATTAATTTTTTTAATTCAATTGTAAATAACGCTTCGAATAGTGTTTTTTCGATCAAAAGTCGAGATCTGCTTCACTCGTCGAATCACTTCCTTATCATTACTCGAATCCAATCTTATGTTTCTCTCGATTACCCAATAATTCAATTCCTCTTTCATTCCATATCTCTATTCCATACCTATTATGCAGTCATTGCATCAAAAGCTCCGGTTTTTTGCTTTCACTTCAAATTAATTATATTTTTGTTTGATTTGATTGAAAATTGAATTTTGAGTGCTTTCATAAAATTTTGTTTTCTTTCAAATCTAAATTCTTGACTGAATTTCAATATAATATTACTTTTTTGCCAAACCTTTTGAATTTAGTCAGTTTTGTTGATTTTTTAAGTTTTATTTTTTAGTATCTCTTAAACAAACTCTTATTGAAAACCGAAATCTCTTTTCTAATCGACATTTCCGTCGAATAACGAAGACTTCGATCGAAATGCGTTTTTTGTGTCGGAATTAAAAATCGGTTGAAATGAGTGAAAAAATAAACTAATCTTTCATTAATGTTTTGATGGAATACAGAGCCAAACGAGTCATCCCTGGAATGAAACCATTGAAACGAATTATATGTTAATTAAAGTCGAATTGCTTTTCATTAATGTCTTCTATGTTTATGAGAAACTGTTGTCTCGTTTTATGAATTTGTTTTATGAGTTTTTATTCGTTTGTCGAAAGTCTTAAACTAATTATCTCTTTATGTTCTCTGACTTGTGATTAGTCTTTAATTAACGACTAATTAAATGAATTGCGAATATATTTTTGGCCAAAACTGAACAGTAGTTTTGGGTTTAATTCTGAAGTTTTCGGAATTAAACGGAAAGAAATCGATTGAATGAATTGAACGGAATATTGAATATCAAAAAAGTTGATATTAATTGAGAAATGCAATACTATTCTGACGGAAAAGAAATGATTGATATTTTGAAACAAAAACTGAGAAAATGTTGAAAAATGTTCGATCGATGAGCTGACGAAACGTTGAGCTGAGAATAGAATTGGAAATAATATTAAAGTAAATGACAAATGATTTGAAAGAACTGTTTCCTCGCGAACAGCGAAAACAGTGTAATTGAATAAAAGGGCGAAACAGACAGTCGAGTGCTCTGTCGGCCTCTGACGCGATCTGGTCTGACGTCGGGCCGAACGCAGTGCCCGACAGACGACTAAATATGAATAACGATTATATGAATTGCTATGAAAACGGCATTTAAGGCCTCGTTTCGCGTCAGTCGATAACGCAATGGTCTGTCGTTTTCGACTGAAATAGAAATTAAATGCGAATTAAATTTAATTATAAGATATGATAATACGATCGATTGTTATGGAAACCGCTTTTTATTAATTCGGTTTCTGTTTTATGACAATTGAAGAGCTCTTTGAGCGCAAAATGTTCGGTAAAACGAGAATTAGTTTCGTTACTAAACTAACGGACGAAAAGTCGGCGAACGAACCGACGCTTCCAATTCGGTTCGTAACGGCTCTTCTGCTGAGCCGTGCGTTCCTCTGATAACAGATTGACCGCAAATATTGTTCTTTAGTTACGATTTGTTCACTTTTTACTACTGTTCACAAAAATCGATTTAATTGTGAAAATGTGATATTTAAGTGATTTGTTTTATCACTATTTTTTACTGTACAGTTGATTTAAGGAATAGTGTAACAGTAGATTAATCATAGCTTTTACAATTCAATAAGAAACTTAGTTTAGGCGAATCTCAACTTGCTATAATTTTTTTAGTGATAAAAAATATTTGTACAATGTAAAAGATTATATTTGAACATTTGAAATGAATACGAATTTTGATAGAAAAACCCACAAAAAAGTTTCCAAATTAAACAGAAATTGCTTCCAATTATTATCTAAAAACAAGCATAGTAATCTAAAAGTTTCTAATTATAGCGAAAAAATGTTTTCAATTTTTTCGATTCAGTGGTCAGTATACAGTACAGTATATTTTAGCTTAAAACAAATACCGTACAGGTACAAGGTGATATCGTATTAATAGCTAGAGGGTCAGGGATTTACGACTCAACACATATTAATCAGTGTTAAACTACAATACGCCGTAAATAACTAAAAATGCAACAAACTAAACACAAGTAAATACCTGTTTAAACAATTTTAGTCTATTTTTAAATTTGAAAAAATGCAAAATTCCGATCAGTTTTAGAGTTTAAATGCGGTATTGCCTGAAAATGAGACCATTTGATAAAATTGAAGCCAAACCGTATATAAACTTGGTTAATTTATGAAAAAGAGTTAGCACTATGATTAAGCAAGCTTATTTATGAATTAACTTTTTAATTTTATTAATTAAATCGGTTGTTATATTCGAAGCGCTTTTCCGCGATTCTGGACAGCATTTCCAGCTCTGGTTGTAATGAGGAAAGACTTAAAAGCAATTCAGATATCGACTCACTTTTAGTCCATAAGTTATACAGACTTTTAAACATTAATCTCAAAGGAATAGAGAAACCACTGAATCGTTTCAAACGATTTCTTTTTTGTTTTGTTTTCATATTGTTTTTCGAAGTATTAGTTCAATAATTCGATAACAAAAACAAAAAGTCTTAGACCGCGAACTGATTGGCGCGGATCTGCTTATAATGTGATTATTGTTTGATTTAATGGCAATGAAAGTGAAATTCTAATTAAAGTAATGAAGAAATAGTAGACATAGAGTTGAAACCGAATGGCAAACTCAATGCAATCCAATTAAACAGTATATCAAAGCCAAACGAAATGATAAGATTCGATCGATTCTATGCGAAACGTCTTTACTCTCACAACAGAACTCTTTAATCCGATATTTGGTCGCAATTCTGATTCAGGTCTCAGAGTTTGTCTCACAAACAGACTTATATCGACCCAAAGCCTGGACAGGGATAAGAGCGACTAATTCTATTCCGTAGTTATACTGTATAATCAAACTGTGACATGGCACAAACAACAAAAATACTCTGGTTAGAATCTATTTTTAAAACATGAAAAACTTTGGCAGAAAAAATAATCAAAATTTGTAGCGCATTTAGCTAGAATTAAGGGCATTTCCGCAATTGGCAATATATCCGGTTTGTTTTTTATTTTAAATATTCTCGTTCTTCGTTAGTTAAGCAAGGTAATCGCTTTGGCGGCAAAATTATGTCATTGTTCTTTTATATCTCTTAGAATTTAAGCAAGATTATTTTTATGTGAAGGAAGACCACCATTAGCTCGTTCAAACAAGAAACTGTATTGTTTTTAAAACAATTATTTTATCATGATTAAAGTTTTAAAAATACAATAGATCATAGTTTCATATTAGATTACATTTATTGCAATAGTAAAATTGTTTATTATTGTACAAAATAGTGGACAGTTTGTTTTCTACAGTTTTTCTATTGATTTACAGTACATATTTACCCAATTTTAACGGCCTTGCTTATCTTACATTGCACAACTATCTGTTTGTTTATAGAGTTACCTTGCTCACTTCATTGAGCTGATTACAAGTTTACGTATTCTTACGGAACAAATTGTCAACAATTTCTGTTCTTAACTTACAATTGAAAGTCCGTTCAATTGTTTTGTTTGTTTTGTGAGTAATAACACTTCAAACGACAGTACTTTTGCATCGGAATTGAAAACAAAACTATAATTTACCATGTAATATAGGTACTCAGTACGAAGATAGTTGTTTTATGCTCTAATATACGACGAATTATTTATAAAAATGGTTTTTTGAAATTATATTTTATGTTTTCTTGTATACCTTAATATCATTACTAGTTGTAGCATTACATTGTTTTAAATTTTTAATTTATTATACAGAATAAGTTATAAATTGACATAAAAAATAATAAGTGAAGTGCTAAAAATTAATTAAATAAAACCAAAACATATCAATAAAATATTTTTATAATTAATTACAATATTTTTATTATAAAGAAATAAATATTTTTTTAAGAGTAGACTTATAGTCTCTATAAGTAGTCTAAAGTAATTTAGTTTTAATTCAATGACATTTACAGCTAAAATATTAATATTTAAAAATTTACATTGCACCAAGAATCTAGTAATTAATATATATCTAGTTTAATTAATAATTAATTAAATAATAATAATTAGAGTTGGGCAAAATTGCCTTGTTAAAATATTATATCCATATTTCATGAATAAAAACTAGAGAATCAGTGTATACTGTAGAGTAATTTGAGTTAACAATTAGTAACATGTTTTGTGCAGAGCAATTTTCTATTTAGAATTAGACTTTTTATTTTATTAAAAACAATGCAAAATAATTTACTTATCTTTGGCAACATGGTAAAACGACAAAATTAGTTAAATTTTTGTATAATTAGATCATTATTTTTTTTGCAGCGGATGGGGAGAGAAATCTGAGCAATGGTTTAATTTTGTTTATTTTATCTTGCGTAATAACAATTGCAATTAGATCTTTAAATTTCATATGTGCATTTTTTCGGGATTTATAACTTTACAGTTAAAATTTAATTTGAAATTTAAAAAATAAGTTGCAATGCATAAAGCAAGATCTAATTACAAATTTTAAGTAAGAGGATGTGAGAGGATTTTATACCTACCAGTTCATAGGTTATAGCTGTTTTATTTTAAAAACCATGTTACAAGAAATATGCAAATTATTTATGATACTAAGTGATAATTAATATTTCAAGTGTTTTTAATCTCATAATTGTTTAACATTTGCATGTTTAATTATTAAATAAATGTTTTAAAGTTTTTAATTAGTTAATTAGTTACTATATAAATACACTAAACTTCCATGCATGTTTGTGAAATAGAATACACTGAAATAAATATTTTAACTTAATTTACGCAGTATATTTATTAAATTTATTGACTATAATCTCACTTTCAATTAATTACATTAAGTTTTTATAAATAAATTTCTATTTATTGTCATTTGATAGTCGTATATAAACAATGTCTATCCTATATCATGTAAAAATTTAACTGTCAGTAGTGCTGCAAATCTAGTTAACTCTATAAGTAAAATAAAAAAAACCTTGCGCCTTTCCTTACATTAGATTATAACTGTCACTTTTGTAATTATATTACAAATAACAAAAATTAATTACCGAAAACAAAAGACTTTGATTAATGGTGTCTAACGAGCGGTTCGATCGGCAATCGATAACTTTTGGAAATAATTTTTACAACAATTTTGTTTTCGGATCTAATCTTAATTCTAATCAATAGAATTGGATATTAAGCGTCGAAGTGGTGGACGTGACTGAAGACACAGCAGACAAACGACTGACAAATACAATGACTACTCTTTTACTCTTTCAGTTCGTATTTTATTTATATATTTTATTTTTATTATCTGTAAATTGAATACACAGATACTTTTGCACAACTGCGCCAAATGTTTGCCCTGTCCTCCCATTCCTTCGTGTGACGCACTCGACACTCATATTAATATAAGTTATAGTATTAATAACAACAAACAAAATGTATTTTTTTTCTTAATTTAATTAATCACTTGAATAGCGATATAATAACTAAATTTAGATTTTTATTCAAGCATTTTGTGGTCGAAATTTGTGCCAAAAATACGGCTTTTTATCGATTAGTTTTGAAGTATCCGATTGTATGAATAACTTCAGTACATATTTTGCACAACTTCTCAGTCACGGACTTATGACTTCCTCTACCATTAGTTTATTAATTAAAAAGTTTCTAATTTTATGCCTTTTTTAGTTATAAAAAATACTTTCATTTCTGAAAATTATAAACCAATTTATTTCACTTTAATTTAATGAAAAAGTTTTTAACATTTGTTTCTCAAGTTTTTTAGTCAAATATTATTAAATTTGCTTTTTTTAAAAATGTTATTTATTTTGAAGATAACTTAATAAAGTGTAACAAAGTGTAGAAATCCATTTAAGACTCGAAATAACACATATTTAGAGGATTTGTTTGTTTTAATGTAATTTCATTTGCCTTTCATATAGTTATTGTATTTTTTATTTTAAATTTTATGCCTCATTTAGATTCTGAACTTAATTCTCAAGGATTTTCGCGCTTTTCTAATCAGATTTTACTTATTTCTTATTAATTTCAATTTATTGTGCCTTTCAGTTGTTTTAATATCTTTTTTGGAGTTAAAAATAAAACTTTTCGTATGTTTTCTCATTTCACAACTTTTCCAATGATTGGAATTGAACTAAACCTGACATTAGGTATGACGTAAATCAATGTCATTACGAATACGCGATAATAGTATTTGTTTTATTGATTTATTATTAGATTCGATTTTATTATTATGTTCGAAAATGATATTTTTTATATTTAAACTAACTTAGTTAATTTACAGTTTAGCTATAAATTGTAACACTGCAATTTATCATAATAAAATTTTTAATTTTAGAATTTGCAATTAAAAACAAGGATAATAGGTTTATTTATTACAAAAATTATAACTTCTAAATGTTACATCCTGCACATACGCAATTATAAAATTTTTAAAGGTAATAAAATTTTTTATAACAAATTAAATAAATATTAAATAAATAATTTAAAAATAATTATAATTTAATAATAAATGTTCAATGTAAATTTTGTAAAATATATTTGAAGTTTATAAACAATTATTTTCTAATCATAGTCTAAGTGTTTGAATGGACTTTCCCAAAGGCCTAAGTGTTTTCTCTAATTGCTACAGTACAACTTTAAGACGATTAAAAATTCATTAATACTTCTACAGTAAAACAGTCAACTACTTCAGGTCTGGATCAATATCAAGAACACAATTTGAAATTGCTTATTTTACTAACATTGTTATATAAATTATTCTATTATTGGGTTATTTGGAATTTCCTTTATTTAAATTTAATGATAGAAACAATAACCAGTTTTTATTTTATAATATTGCGGAATGTGTACATGCTTAAATGATAAAGAACTAAAATATTTAAAATTCTTTTGTGCCTGGATACAACTATTTACTTGACACAAATATCTATTTAAAAATGAGTAAATAATTTTTAAAAATATAATAAGAAATTAATTCATTATCATAACTGCACCAGTTTTGCAGAGTTTTAAACAATATAAGTTTGCATCAAGTTATTTTCTATCATTTATTAAATAAACTTTTATTTTGACTATATTTAGGCTTTAAATAAATTTTATGCAAATTTGATATAAATAAAAAATTTAATTTAATTAAGCAATACAATTGTTAATAGAGTTTTAATTTTGCATTTATTACCACATTTTTATTTATTTATTAATTTCTAAATCTTTCACTGTATAGCTATTGTTTTATAAATTAAAATATTTGATTAAACTAATGATTAATTTTAGAAATCTTAATTAACGTCAAAAATAAAACC
This sequence comes from Metabelba pulverosa, assembly GCA_034697605.1. Lineage (NCBI taxonomy): Eukaryota > Metazoa > Arthropoda > Arachnida > Sarcoptiformes > Damaeidae > Metabelba > Metabelba pulverosa. The sequence goes on along the minus strand of JAQIXC010000485.1, from coordinate 11,020 downwards.
TTCACTTATTTCATTCATATACATTATAACAATACAACTTTATCATTAATTTTAGCATTTAATTACTTTTCAACGTATGTGTGAATATGTAAACACATTAATAGTTTGATAATATTTTTGTATTATGTTTAAAAAGTTTTTATTAGATATTACGCATAGAATTGGCAATATTTGAAAAAAATGTAAAATTTTTGTATTCGTGTTAGAAGTCAAGTAATTTTGTTTTCGAGTAAAGCAAATAAAAATGGTTTTTAATTTCCGAATAGATACGCATATATTTGCTTTAAAAAAAGCATTATAAAATATTATTTCATAAGTACTTTAGTACTTTATACACAATGATATTTTTACAATACGTTAATTTGAATTACAACCAAAAACATATTATGAATAAATTAGAGTCAAATACTGTATAATCTATTATGTCTTATCTGTCAGATATGACAATAATTACGATATTAATGGAAAAAATCAATTAATTTATTTTCAATGTTAAGCTCATTCATCGTAATGTCTGACGACCTCTAAAAATGTTTTAATTTCTTTTACTATTAATAGTTTCAATTTATGCTTGTTTATTTTTAATGCAGCAATAAATATTTGTTTTTAATTTTGACTATAAAGGTGTTTAAAAATATGTTGTTTTAGTTTTTAAAATTTGTTATCAAGATATTTCTCAAACGAAAACAAATCTGTATCATTTTTGCGAAATAAGGGAAAACCGTTGAAACAATTAATTACAAAAGAATAGAAAATAAAATTTCTCATGCTAAGTTGCTAAAAATATAAAAGGCAATTATTAATTTACACGAAAACATTACATTTATTGTTAAGTCTATGACACAATAAATCTTAAGCATGATGACTTATAAAAAAGTGATTGATAGACTAAACAGACAAACACAACAAGGCAAAATGCAAGACAATGTTTAATTCTAAGTAAAAATGCACATGTACATCTTAAATAATCATGTACGTAAATTTAAACAAAAACAAAACGTATATAATTATACAATTTAAAATGTTGTTATTAATGCTTGTTATTATTGATTTGAGTGCATAACAAGCAAACAGATATAGATCTGAGAAAAATGGGGAAAAGTAAGAAAATAAGAAAGTTGCATTCTAAATTTACAACAAAACAAAACGTCGAAACGAATATAAAATTCGTGTTTCGAGGCGGAGATTGCGAAAGCATTTAAACAAAACTATGTTTCGCTATGTAAGACAGCGAAGACTTGGGAATCACTGTTACGTTTGCACTCATCAGAGCTCTCATTGCGAACTGACATTTGATGTTTCTGTGCCTTTAGGCCTCTGTTCTGCCGAACAAATTGAATGAAAAAATGTTTTGAACGAAAAAATCATTAAAAGAGACGAAACAGAGACCGAGTTAACGACGACATATGATTGTAATTTCCAGAAATTGATTATTCAATTGCAGTGCAAAAAAGTCGTCGACTGTTATGCAGTGAGCGATGGGAGCGATGAGAGCGGCGGAGAGCGAGGGGAAGGGCCTATAGGATGATATCACTCTATGACTGAATTGGAAAAAAAGTGCATTTTTTCTCAAACTTTTATAAATATAAAAGCGGCGGTAAAACGATCGCTCAGTTAGAAAGTGATTCTCAATTTGCTTTTTCCAGTTTCATAGATGAGAGGCTAATCTCTGCGTATTTTCTCCTTCGCTTAAAACACAAGTTATATAACAGTCGTGGCTCTCGTCGAGAGTTATATTTTGCTTGAATTGAAAAGTTTTTTCTCCGAATTAGTGTTTTAAAGAATTTAATACCAGTTTCGCAGCGATTCGTTGTGCTGTTCGGCGATAAAAATGAGCCATTCGTTGCTTTACGTGACGCCAACCGTAACCACACTTTGTATTTATCTCTACTTCTGCTGCCTTTTGCAACAGTCGATGTGTGCGAAACTCGATTTGAATCAACTAAACCAACTTGCTAGAAGGTACGCGCACCTTGTTATACTGGTCTATCATGCTATCATGCTCCTCTCATCTCTTGATCACCTTTTCTGCCACTCATTTATGGTTTTGTGAACCGCAAAACCTCTTTCTCTCTAACTTTCTCTCTTTTCGAGAATTTTATATCAATTTATACAATTTTACATGCTACAAAATTCTCCCTACTTTACGCATTCTTAGCTGAGAGAAATGTTTGATAATGGCAATTGAAATGAGTTTTTTGAGACATTCCAGTCTTGCCAAGATGCTATTTGATTTATTCGTCAAGGTCCATCAAGGACATAGGCCCATACGTCTTCCTATTTCGAAAATTTATTTTGCAATGCATAATTTATTGTTTTTAATTTTATCTTTTAAATTTTCTTAGTTTTTATGCTTTGTTTTAAAAATGATAAAACCAATGATTTTAAGCATAAATATTTTATAACATGCTGTTTTTCGGCGATTAGTTTTAAGTTATTATTATTTTAACTTTAATAAAATTTACAGAATGTAATTTAAACATAATAATTTGATTTTACATTTGATTTATAGCTAAATTATATTGACTCATTCATCGTCAGATATTCTGCTAATTCTCACAAAATATATTGTATTCGCATTTCGTCTAAACATAATAATATATTTAGAGTTTAATTGTTTGATTTTTGTTTCATTTTAGTTTAGCAAGCACAGTTTTTAAGCGTTTCATTAATTCTTAAGTTTGTTGTTTGTCTTGACGTTAGAAAAACAAGACTTAATTCAAACTATCAATTCCTTTGTTTTCAAACATTAATTTTATTTTCGGAGACTATTATTTTGTAAACCAAATACGAAAAACAAAACTATAAAAACATTTTACGTTACGTTCCAATTGATTTGAAAATTATGCAATGTTTTAATTTTATTTTTCTATTTTGATTAAATTTCTTTGCAACCTCATTGTATAAATAATCTAGACATTTTGTTTGCAAAATTAGAGAATATTTTTATATAAAAATTTCTAATATTTTAAATATTCTTGCTATTTTAAAATAAAATTTATGACGTAAAATACTCTATATATAATAGTAAATTGAACAAATCTTTTAAATATTTAAAAATTTTTCTAATATTTAATTAGGCTATACTAATATTTTTAATAGGCTTAATAAACTTATAAAATTAAGAGATATAAATTAATTTGTTACGTTATACTAATTAACGTACGGTAATTGACATTAAATTTATATAATGTTATATAATTTATAATTTTAATTTACCCATGTTAATAAAGATATTAAAAGTATGTAGCTTTAAAATACGCTTTATTAATTAAAAAATAATTGCAATTTTTCTATCGACATATTTGACATACTTTAAAATGTCAAGAGTTTTGGCTCATATTTTGAATTTACATTTCTATATCATATCTAATATCAGATTATTATTGATATATCAATAAAATTTTATAACAATTTATTAAGTTTAAGATTAATAATAACAATATATTTGAAAATATTAATTATAGGATTTATTTATTGTTTTTAGGGAAAAAAATAAAAAATATATAAATCACGTAATAATATACTTAATATAATATGAAGCATTAACTCGGATTTGAGTGTTTTATCAATATATTCTGCCCTTATTAGAGCAGCTAAATCAAATTATGGAAATTTTTAATTTAAAATGTTTAAATTCTTGCCACGCAGTTTGGTTAATAGCAATTTCGCAATTCGTTCCTATTGTAAAAATTACAGCATATAACATTTTTAAAATTAAATTAAAATAACATATAATGTCAACAATTTTAAATATATTAATAATATATAATTATAAAATACCAAGAATTTTTGAAACTAACTGAGCGGTACTTTAAATAAGATAAAAATTGTAATGATTAAACATAAATATTACATTCCATATATTTGCATTGTCAATTATAAATTCATACAGCACACGATAAAACAAATATTTTTAACTTTCTAAATTAAAAATATAACAAAATACTTTATTATAATTTTTAAAATTTCATAGTTTTAAATGAAAGTTGCATTTAAATAATGTTTTGTAAAATCAAATAAATTTTTAATAAATATTTCCGCAAGTCTTCCGGATTTACAAAAATAGGATAAAATAAAAACTCATTTTTAAGAATATAAAAATTAATTTTTATTTTTACTATAAACAGTATCGTTAAAAAAATTGCATAAAAGTTACATAATGTTAAAAATAAGTCTCAAATTACAATTAATATTGAATATCAAGAATTTCAGTTGAATTACGTGCGAAGGAGAGCGTAGACCAAGTGTTTGAGTACATGTATGAGGAAAGGGTTAGACGTATGCGTGGGTTCAAGGGCTGAGACGAGCGCCTGATTTGCATAGAAATACATTAAGAATAAGAAATCAAACAATTCTCTGCAGACATGCATTTGGGGCTCAAAATGCAAAAACTATTTTTAAAAAATATAATAAAAAATGCATTTATTCAGACATTATATTATAATTATATATGTTTTGACACTTTTTCGCAGAAACAGAAGACATCTAATCGATAGACCAAAGCCTGAGAACATGTATGAAGTGTTTCGACTCTTGCGTTACGACAACGAGAACTCCGAAGCGGATCCGCAGCTCAATCTCGAGTATGTGTGCGCTCTATAAAGCAGCGAAACTTTTAAACGATTTCGCTTTCAATTCCAATTTGTTCATGTTGTTTTGTTTTTACTTTGAAATAAATAAATAAAATTTTATTGTATTTTGTGTTGTTTTCGCAGCGAAAAGCGAATTGGTTTCGGTCTGAGTCGGGGCTATTCGGGCACTCAAGCGGCCAAACACTTGCTGGCCATGAAGGCGGCCAACGAGCCGACCAGTCCCGGCCGCCGACGGAGGCGACGTTCCCTATTTAACTAAGCAACATCAACCTAGACTTTAGTACATTTTAAATTGTTTAATTTTAATTTAATTTATTATAATTTGTAAATTTTGTATAAATTCTGATTTCATTTGATTAGTATTTTTAGAGTAATTACGTATTTATTTAGAATTAATATTAAAATTAATATAAATCTCGAGCTCTGAGTCTCACGTAATCCCAAACTCTTACCGGAGTTTCTGTTCACAGTTTTTGGCGATTATTACGACAAATAATTATATGAAATATAATATAATATTGATATCTATTTTAGCAATTAATTTATTTCAATATGATGTTGAAATTATGGTATTTATTAAATAACTTATTGTATTTTGATATATTTGGCCAGAAATAAGCTTGATGCTTTAGTTGTGCCAAATCTCTGTAACACATTTGTGATCTCAAGCATTCATTTCTCATTAATTGTACTCTTTGTCCAAATAAAGAGTTTTATGAATATTAATTACTACTTATAATTACTTATTGTATACTGATTAATTTATTTTTACTGTTTTTCGTTTTTTAATTCAATAAATTAAAGAATAAATTTATAAAATCATTAATAATTTCTTAATTTTATAAACCAATAATTAAATCTAATTAAAAATGAGAAGGTTAATTTCTATAAAGATTCTTTTAAAAAATAACAAGTAAAACATGCTACAAGATTAAGATTTTGCTAACATGGCTAATTTTATAGAAGTTAACTTCGAGTCAGCACTAAATACAATCTCCCAAGCCTAATAAAAACAAGAATTTTTGTAGCAAGATAATTATAAGTAAACTACTGAATTATAGTGAATCAATAACAGAATTACAAAGTTTTCTATTCTTTCTTGCTAAATTTAGATGAGAAAATATTTTTAACTTGAGTATTTTACAATGATTACGGCACAATAACCTTACTCACTGCAGTATTATGGTAAGAATTAGTCATTTGCCAAAATTTTTTATTATATTTATATAAAAACAGAAATGCTATAAAAGATTAAAAACAAGAAATAAAGACAATTGAGTTTAGGTTTGGATGATATAAACTTTATTTGAGAAGTTCAAGCGTTTTATTTATAAGTTTTCGATTTGATATTGTTTTTGGTTTTAATAAATCCCAATAAAACGCCGTTCGTTTACACCGCCAACTCATCTCTCATCTCAATTGATCAATTCACCATGTCTACATCACTTGAAAAACATTATTTTTAATAAATTACTACAGGGCAAAAATGTTTGTCCTTTAATTTCAAATTCATTATGCTAATGTAATGTTTAATGTTTATTAAGGAGTGTAATGCAAGTGTTGCGTAATTAACACTAATTTTTTAGCATGAATAACAATAAATTTTATTTAATTACACAAAATGTTTTAAAATGTCCTATATAAAAGTTTAACAATATGTCTTAATTAAACTCTTTCTATACCATAAATTGTATAAATGTGACAATAAAATCATCTATCTCTTTTTGAATAAGAATAAAAATAGCGATTTTTGATAAAACAATAAACATGGTGAAATAAAGAAAAGATGAATGAAAGAAATTTTTACGATAAATGTAAAAGAAAGTAATCATTCGTATAATAGAATTGCATTGAGAATTATATTTATAGTTTGAAAACAATTATTTCAATTTCACGGCTGATATAAAGTTATTATTTACGGGAAACGTATCATAAGTTTAATGATGCGATGCATTGCTATTATCTCTTGCGCCGCAACTCCACTATTGATTGATTTATGTAATAAACGTTTTGACAAAATAAAGCTTTGCTTTCCATTTGAAAATATAGAATTTTGTGCCAAGATTATTCTATAATGTTTAAAACCGCTTGAAACAATGCTAAACATTTGGTTACAAATGTTAGAAATATGTTTATACTGTATAGAAACTCTTATTTATATTTATAAGATGTGAAGCTTAAGCATAAAATATTATACTTGGCTTTTATTTCAAAAACTGCAAATATACGGGAATTATGTCTAAAATTTATGAGTTTTTGATACTATAAATAAATGTTTGAAAATTTAAATGAAATTAAAAATAAATTTTTTAATAATATTAATGAGTTTTACAGTTTTATTTTGTTAAAAAAAAGAAATTAACATAATAATTTACTTACTGCACATTTTCAACAAGAAATAAATATATTCAGCATAATTATAAAATATTTAATATTAAATTTAATATAAGCGGATATAAGCTTATTTGATTAAACTTACATTTGCCAATACATAACTGTAATTAAATTTTCCAGGAACATAACTTTTATTTTTTAATTTTAAAGATGTTATTAATATTTATATCAATTTAGTAGTTACTATAGAAATATATTTCTTAAATTTGTTGGAAGTTTTATTGAAGTTAAATAAATAAAAAGTTAGCTTGGTTTAAAATTGAATCAAACTTTTATTATTATTTCTTAAAATTAAATTAATTTCGAATTACATGCAAAATACAGAAATTTATGTTATTATTAATATTGTTTATATACACATAAAAAATATAATAAACATAATTTCAATACATATTCTTTTCAATTCAATTATATATTTTTTGGTTGGATTTTATTGAATAAATTCTTTTGAGAAATTTTTTGAATATTTATACAGATATGTAAAAACTTAAACATAAAGTAATATATTTTTATAGAAATAACATATATTTTGCGAACATGATTAGTTTTTTCATTTATTTATCTAAATCTATGTAGAATTGATTGAAATATCCATTAATCCAAATAATATTAATAAAAACTCTATATATCTATTAAACATCGATATTATTCTCTGTTATCCCTCTGTTTCGCAAAATTAGATTTAATTTTTTGAATTAACAAATTTCACAACAAATTATTAAAAAACAAATATCTCAGCTAAACATCAATAAATTATTCTTCATTTTATCAATAGTTTCGATAGTAATCAACAGTTAAAACAATATTTTATTTTTGAATTGAATGCCAAATAGAAATGAGTATTATTTTGATGAGATCTTCCAGTTTTGCGTTTATTTAAAACAAAAAGAAGTTTTTAAAAAAAGATTTTTTTTTGTATTTTGAGTTTTCTTGTGATTCAAAACTTTCAAAACAAAAGATTCGTGGTTTGGTGTGTGTTATGTGGTGCAGCACTGGTAGATTATTTGCGTCTCCTGCCGGGCCCATTGGCGAAGTTAGCCGCAGACATACCCATCAAATGCTTGGCCGCTTGACTGCCCGAAAAGCCGCGGCTCAGACCCAAATCAATGCCACGTTTCTGACTAAACAAATACAACAAAACAATTCATTTATTCAAAATTATTTCAAAAATAATATTTACACATTTCTAAACTAGTATTAAATTTTATTTTGTATAAAGATTAAAATATTAAACATTCAGTAATTTCCGCAAATTCAGCTAGTTCTATGTTAACTTAGATGACTAAATGAGCTTAAAAATGCGTGGTTATCCTATTAGTAAATAAAACTTAGCAACATAATTAATACATAAACTTTATATTAAAAACCCAAATGGAAATGTATATAACTTTAGTAGAGTATTATAATTAAAAAAAACCATGAATATTGCTATGAAAATACAGTAATACTTAATAATAAAAATTTTTATAATAATATACTTTCTTGATATTCCCAAACTACGTCAATAAATACAAAGCATAATTCTGAAAGAGCAAAGATTTATGACATTTGATTGTTTAAGACGGTATAAAATACATAAATAAATATAATTTTTGATAAATAAATGATTGTTTGCTGAAAGGCGTTGAGAAGAGGACTTACTTCTTGAGGACTTCACTATTAGTGATACTCTGTTGCAGCGATTCTAAGACATCCATCACTTGTTCGGGATTTTCTATTTCAATGTAATTTCGTTTTACTCTTTCGTATTGTTTTTGGTTTTCGGTTGAGTCGAGACATAGAATGAGACGAAGAAAAAAAGCGATATTTATTAGCCGGGAATAAGTCAAACATTTATTATAAATTTGCTTGCTATAAATTCTGATTAGGATTTTCATTCATTTATTTCAATTGTATTCATCAAATTAAGCCAAATATAAAATTAACGTTTCGTTGCTTTCAGTTTGAGACGCGTTTATTATAAATGTTGTTTATATTCATTGAATGTAATAATTTATTTATCTTAGCATGCTAATGTTGCATTTTTGTTATAATATTATTATGATTATTTATTATTCAAAAAATTTGTTTTTATATATAAATTTAATATATTTTTACTAAGCTACTTTCCATTTCATTAATATTTTGCTTAAGTTGAATATTTTATATTAATTTAATTTTGATTGCTAAGTTTTTAAAAATTATGTATACAGTTAACAATTAATTCGTTTAATAAATAATTTATTACCAAATAATAATAAATAAAATAAATAAATAATATAATAGAATTTAATTGAATAATAAGTGTATCTAACTACTTTGAAATTTGCACTAAATAATTGAATTTTAGTTTTATACTGTGCAGTTTCATCCGGCCTCTGGATTCATCAGAGCCTCACTTCTATATAAATCGCAAAACTTTCGGCAATTAAAGTCTAGCCATCGGTTAGCGCGCAATCCGAACGTTACGGACGACGAGAGACTGAAATGGCTATCGAAACACATTTAACGTCTACTGGAAAGTTGTTTCAATTTATACATGATTCTTATTGTTTAATGTACAGTATGTTTTGCTCCATATTTACACAAATATTAAAAACGAATTCATATTACAGTCATAATTTAAACTTACGCTGCAATACTTATAATCAAGCCACAATTATTTTATAAGATGATTAAAAAATCTTAGTTATCAATTTGTACAAGGTATTAACCAAATTTGAATAAAAACAAATATAATAAGTAAATAAAGAAATAATTATATTAAAAGCAAACTGAATAAAATTTGATAAATTAAAGACTTGTTTAGAACTTTTCGATCCTAAGCCTAACATAACTTAATTAAAGCGCGTTTTTCTGTACAGTTTCTCCGCAAACAGTTTGCGACTTATTATCCAAACAAATGGTTTGCGAAGACTTCATACATAAGGATCTCTAATGAAACTGACGACAGATTTGTTGATTGATTAAAGCGAATAAACATTTATTTGCGGACTAACTATCATATTAAGGGCTTAACAGACAGACTGAGAGAGACTGAGAGAGACTGGCATTTGATGACTGAAGCGTCGAAACGAGTAAATGAAAGGAAAAGTTTTAGTCGTCGGCCGTAAACAGAGTTTGACTTTAATTATTTGATTCGATCAGAAAAGTACTAATCAGTCCGAGACGTAAAACACACAGCAATTGCTTTCATTATTTTCCAATTCTTCATCCATTCGTTCCACTCAAACGATATTTAAAGACTACTCAAAATCTATTTACTATTTGCGGCAAAAATGCATTTGAAATGAAATGAATTTTCTCAATGTTTTCAAAATTTTTATTTCTAATTCATATTATTTTCCAAGAGTTGAGATGTTATTAATATAATTTTCTGTTTGTTTTCGAGAGACCGACAAAAGTGAGTGTTTTATTCGCAAATCCGCAATTCGAGTAGTGAAGCAAATATTTAGATTATTTTCAGTTATGATATTTTCAGCCTTTATTTGCATTTATTTCGGTATTTACTTAAATTTACTTCTTGTCAACTCTCACGCTATACACTGCAGTATTTTACTACTAAATGGCGAGGCGTTCGAGAGGCGGGTGGGGGTTGAGTGGGTCGGCAATTGTCACTTGAGTCTCGATTGCAACACTCAAGTCATAAATAGATATTGAATAATAGATCTGTATAGAATGGAATTTTAAAACATGCTCGCTTCCTTATTTATTTAAATTTTACCAATTTGTAAAATACATACACTTTTAAAATAATCGTGTTTACCAATTTTAAATTCATAAATTTTCAATTAATTAAGCATTTTAAATATTTGAGTCTTAAGCTTATTATTGAAACTAATACCTTGGTAAATATTAGAATCAATTTAAGTCGAATTGAACATTTTAAACCTATATTTTCTCTATTGATTTACACTAAATTCCGTATTTTTATATTTAGAGCTATTTTTGCAAATATTCACAGAATTTATGTGCACAAATAGATAAACTTGTTTAATAAATTTGTCACAACTTTTACAAAATATTCAAAATCCATTAAATAATAATTTATT
>JAQIXC010000484.1:0-25592 GCA_034697605.1 Metabelba pulverosa | reverse complement strand
TTTCGGGCCGGGCCGGGCCGGAAAATTTACCTGTTCGGGCCGGGCCGGATCGGGCCGCTAGGTCAGAACTACCGGGCCGGGCCGGGCCGCTAAAAGTCGGCCCGATTTGGACCTCTAGTTTGTATCAGCAACAACAATATATAAACTGTACAAATATATAAATATTTATAATAGTCATATGTCGAATTCATCAGTATAAATATTGAAAATGCTAATTCCGATAATTATTTTACTTTATTGTACATTGCAATAAAAAATATTTACCATGATTCAATTGAGTTGGTGTTATTAGCTTGAAAAAAGGATTGATCTTGCTACTTTCCATTACAGGCACATGTGGCGGTGTAATAATACAATCATGATTGTAGCCAGGCGCTTCCTGCCGTTGCATAAAGTCAATGGTACGGCCGTAGTCCGAGCCGTTTGACAGGCCATTGGACACGTGATCGACAAACGTGTCGTTCGCCAGCAACCGATTTTTAAGCGTTCGAATCTCGTACTCGAGCCGCCGCTGCCGGCCCTTCAGATCGCTGTTCTCGGCCGTGAGTCGACTCTTCTCGCGCACCAGATCATCGACCCGTGCGTTCAGCCTCTGTATCTCATCCTTGTTGAAAAACACGTATTGTTTCGTTCGAAACATTTGCGTTTTGTTTTATACTGTGTAAAATAAACACAGTAATTTTTTTAAAATATAACTTGAATATTTTTATCAAGTACTTTTCAAACACTTATTGTTCACTTGCTAGTTGATTAATAAATTTAAACGTGTCTCCAACAAGTTTTATATACCTAAGTTATTTTGTGATAAGTTTCATTTTATGGTTAAATTATTAGATAAATATGGTGCAATGTTATTTGTCAAGTCTATAATGTATATTTTATTGTTTAGACGTAAATCGCGGATCTTTTTTCTTAATTGTTAATGAATCTTTTTCTCAGAAATTTATAACGTTAAATTAATGATAGTATTTAGTGCGCTGCAAATCACACATATTGTACTATTTAATCTTAATTGTATTGTATGATTGTTATATTATAGCGGAATATAAATAATACTATGTATTGTCAAGATTATTTTTAAGTTAAAAAAAATAGCAAATACGGTAATTGTTTGTCCTTTTGCAATGCAATATAATTAAATAAATAAATAGCATTGCATTTGTTATTGCATCTTGTATCTTTATAATTCTAAGTAAATATAAATTTGCCATATAAAATATATCCATATTAATTTGATTTACTCTATTATTGCAAATTTATTTATGCTAATAAAAATGTTGCATATTTAAATAAATAACAGTTGCACAGTGTTGTATAAAATTAACATATTTTTATTTTAATGTCAAAGTATTTTAGTTATATTAGTAATTTTAGTGTTTTAGTTGTTAAAGTTATTTTAAAGTAGATAGTTCAGATCTTTAAATGCAAAGTTTAATTTTATTTATACTATTTTTTAATTTTTCACATGATTAATTTATCAATGCTAATTGTTAACGGAAATTATTAAATAATAATCATTTTTATAATATTTATTTGTTTATTGTTTTTATTTATTACTATTTATAAAAACCATCAACATAAATAAATGAATTACACATTTCCTGATAAATTTTAAACAATAAACTAAACAAAATTTTTCATCTAAATTTTGAAATACTAATTTAGATAACGTAAGCAATAAAAGTATAAAGATATAATTTGTTTAATTAATAATTTGCGTTAACATTGCGTTCGTCACAATTGATCGTGTGCCAATGTAAAAGCACAAAGTGTTAATATTATCACTTATAATTTTTATTATTTTCCAAAATATTTGTAGATTTTACAATGTAATTCATACACGTTAATAGTTTTAAAATATTGATTGATTAAATACTGGAAAATTATTTTAAAAATAAATTTACTAGCTATTTGAAAAATATGTTTAAATATACTTGGTATAGAAGACACGAACGATTTAAATTTGATATATGTATTTAATTTTTAAAACAAAAATGCTAAAAAAGCACAAAACAAGAACAAATATATTTGAATCATAACTTTTTAATTTATTAAATTCTCATAACAAAAAAAAAAAACAAAAATACAATAAACATTTTTTTCTACGATTTTTTTTTATTGCAATTATACATACATTTGATGAATGTTTATCCGATATATTCAAAAAGCATTTACAATGAAATGAGACATTAGTTTTCGGGATGAGTCCAACAAAACAACAAAACAAAACTATTTTTAACAAATTCTTAACAAATCATTAAAAACTGTAAAACAGTTTCATTCAATAACGAGCCCTAAAGTCCTATTCCTGATGTGAAGTCCAAGTCCTCAGTACTGAGCGTCTAATAAGCCTTTTTGCCGCCGCCATAGCCGCCGCCGCCACCGCCACCATAGCTGGCCCGTCCGCCTCCATAGCCGCCTTTACCGCCATATCCGCCGCCGCATCCCTTACCGCCGAAACCGCCGCCGCCGGCGCCACCGCCGCAACCGCCGCCAAAACCACCGAACCCGCCGCCGCCGAAACCACCGCCGGCACCGCCAGCGAAACCACCGCCAACACCACCCGTACCCCTGGCCACGATGGTCTGGATGTCCTCCTGGACGGGGTTGATCTCCTGCACGATACGTCGGTAGGGAGTGATAACCTCCCGGACCTCCTGAATGATCGGTTTGGACACTTCGTGGTAGAGGTGGTGCGGCTCGTCGGCCGACGAGGACTGTTGGCTACCGCCGCCGCCGCCTTCGTGCGCCTGTTCGACGTTGATGTGCGATGAAGAGGAACGGAAGAGGATGTTGAGCGGCACGGATGACGAGCCGACTTCGATGGTTGTGGGTGCGACAGCGCCCTGCGATGGCACATCTCGGTAGTCGATTCGGTGCCGGGACAGCACGGCCGCCTGCACAATACCTCCGCCGCCGCCGCCGCTGCTGAAGCCACCGCCGCCGAATCCGCCGAACCCGCCGCCGCCGAATCCACCGTAGCCTCCGCCTCCGTAGCCGCCGCCACCATAGCCTCCGTGTCCGCCACCGTAACTCATTCCGCCGTATCCGCCGCCGCCGTATCCGCCACCGCCATAGCCGCCGGCGCTGCAGCTCACGAATAGTAGGGATGCTATCACTGCCTGTTTGGACAAATTTGTGAATGGTAAAATACAAGCATATTTTTTTATTACATTGTACAATATATACTGTATATTAAAGTAAATACAGTAAATAATGTTATTTTTACTGTATATACTGCATATTGTACAGTATATTTTTTTTATTAAGTATATAGTTGGTTTATACATCGCACTTACTTTAAACATGTTTAATAAATATTTAACTAAATGATTAGTCTTTGAGAAAAACTGTAAACTGTATACAACTAAGCGATGAAACTGAATGATTGAGTTTTTAAAAACCGCAATGGCTTTTTATACCATGTACGTTTCTCGCCGCCAATAATACATGATATGCGATATGTGTATGTGTAGTATGAAATCGAAAGTTTAATTCGTTATTCTTATTCTTTGATTTGCGAAATAAGCAAAATAAAATTTATTATTGTTTCGCCCAGGCATAAATGCGCACTGTATAAAGATCGGGCTCGAGATTAGAAGATAATTATTTAAATTATCGCATTTTTTTCTGTGTAAAATAGTTTTTTATTCGTTTTTTTTCACCATTCATTATAAAAATTAACTGATGAAGCGATGAGTGTACAGTACGATTTTTGGCGATCTCTCATTCGCGCATTTAAACTGTGTAGTTTAAATATTTTGTTTTGTTTTGTGCCGTAAATGAGTTCCAATTTTTTTTCTCGTTTAGCCAGACGTTGAGGTATTTCGTGAATTACTTTCGCTTCTCAATTGTGTTTTGTTTGGGTTTTTTAAACATGTATTGTATTGTATGTACAGTGTAATAATCTCAATTCTGAAATATGTATTTTAAACAAGAAAAATTTTAATAATCCCATTAAACTTTTTTTTATGATTGCGGATTAGCATTACATTATGAGAATTTTTGATTTGATGTTTTATTTCATCAGTTTAATAAGCTTATTTATTGTGCATTATTACTTATAATGCACAATAAATAAGTTTGTTAATAAGCTTGCTAATTTATAAGTATAGAATAAATATATTATGCTATTATTAGAATTATTTCTAAAAATTATAATTTAATACAAATAATAATAAAAAATTTTAAGCTGTTCAATATTAATTGGTTACTTTTATAAATTAATATAAATATAATATTGCATAAATATCGCATGCATATAAACACTGCAAAACTGTAATTTTGAATAGATATTATTATAAGTTATTAATTAATATTTGAAATTTTTATTATTGGATATAGAATCGCTTAACATAATGTTTATAAAGCCATGGTAAATTCTTTTTTTAAACATAAACATATTTACAAAATATTAAATTCTATTTAAATGATATATCTGTAACGAGTATTGACTGTATCTAATGTCGACATTGATTATCGCAATCACTTTTATGATAGCACTCTCTTTTCTAGAACTTTTTTTATGATTGCGGATTAGCATTACATTATAAGAATTTTTAAATTTATGTTTTATTTCATCAGATCTAACAAGCTTATATATCTTGCATTATAATATATGTTGTCAAAATTTTAAATATAAATTAAATATAAATATAATATATCAATGGTTATTTAGCATTATGCACAAATCAGTATTAGTAATCATAAGTATTTTTGTGCAATATTTTATATTGATTATTCAAAAATAAATCTACATTATAACCAAGTATAAAAATATTTCTAGCATATTATTTGCAATCAAAGGTAAACATCCTTCAGTGTAAGTTAAAAGACACCAATAACCCATCTGTTTAAATATGTTTGTAAACATTTTACATATACAGTATTTTGCATGCTAAACAAAACTTTTCGAGTAAACATGAGTAAGCTGTAATTTTATAAAAAATATTATTTTTAAACATTATTTTATATCTTTAGTCATTTTGGTGGCAGGTTGCGAACTATTGTATAATGATAAAATTTTTATTATTCTTTTAAAACAGTTACATCTAACTTTTGTTTGCATACTTGTAACGAGTGTCGCCTGTAATTTATGTCGACATTGATAATCGCAATCACTTTTATGATAGCACTCTCTCACACATTCGCTGATTCCTATGCGAGATATCGATCGTGAAGTTTGCCGCTAATTGTTATCATGTATATTAAGAAAAATATACTGCACAAATCGTTACTATTATGCTCGGTAATTGCGCTATTGTGTAAGCGGCAAATAATTTGACCATTTGTACTGTATATTCGCCGCGAAATCAACAACAAAAGGCGAGACACAAACTACACAGATATTATTTTTTAACTTTATACGAAAAAATAAGATAAAATAATTAAAATATGTTTTTATTTTTTCATGCATTCGTATGATGTGTTGTAAACTAACGTTTTATTTATTATTTCTGTGTAAATCTTCTTTAATAACGTGCTATTATTTTATTGAATATCATTAGTCATTTTGTTATTTTGTTCATTATAAACATATTTGTACGTTATGGTGCTAGACGTTTTGCCTGGAGCAGTTTTGTTATTTTTATTGTTTGATAATAATCTTATCTTTTTCTTCTCTCGAATTATGCGTTTTATTAAATTTCAAAATTTTTTCGTTGTTTTTCTTATTGAGTATAAAATTTTTACTTGTTTCGTACGTATATTATGCTATCAAGGTTATCTTTTTTAACACCTTTAAATTTTGCTAATGCTATTATAAAAAGATAATTGATTAGAAATTGATTAGATTATTTCATAATATATTTTGAAAAATTAATTGTTTTTAAGTTCACAATTTATTATCAAAAGTTGTCTTTTGTAAGTTTTAGTATTATTACATGATTATTTTGTAATTTCAAAATTAAAATTATTTTTTTAATCCTTTTCTATATGAGAGTTTAAACCTGTAAAAATTATTTTAATAAGTTTCAGTATGTCTAGTAAATAAACAATTTATAATTTATATTAAGGAAATAATTTTTTAAAATATTGTTACAAAGTTTTACTGTTATAAGTTAATATTAACTAAGTTACTAAGTATAAATATATAACTTAAAGTATTTTTTCTATATTATTAACAAAATTAATAACTTCAACATACTTAAAAATTATTATATGAATATATCGTAGCAATTATAGTCAATGAAAAATAATAATTATATAACATTTTATATTGAAATAATATTGGAAAATTTATATAAAAATTTTACATTTTTTAAAACTAATAATAAAATTTTAATCAAATTTATGGTAAATTATACACAAAATAAAATCTAACTATCTATTACTCCTAATAATTGTTCATTAATTTAATTTTCAACTGCTTTCTTAAGTTCATTAAAATTAATTACAAAAATATATTTTGTAAAACAAAAGAAATTTTTTTTCTCTCGAAATTCATGTTTTATTTATTAAACTCGTAATTTTAATAGATTTATACTGTTCTAATTTGTAACGTATCCAGAATTGTTTGAATGATTTAATATAGCAGAAAATGTATAAATTTTATTCATGCTAAATGTTGTATGTCATACACCATTTACAGTATAATTTCGGAAAATTAAACACTTTGAAAATTTACACAACAAAAACAAAAATTTAAATGAAAATTTATTTTGTACATAATAAAACAATTTGTTTTAGGAGCACGAATGCAGAAATATGTTTCATATTTACACAGAAATATTTATTAAAATTTTTATTAATGTTATACATATGTCATAAAAAAAAGTTATACATGTATAAATTTATTTGCAATAATTTAAAAATATTTGTTTTTTGTTTTGGAAAAAATATCATTTATTTTAATTGAAATAATTTTTGAACTTTTGCTTTCTTTTGGACAGACATTGTTAGCGCAATTCGCGATTTTAATCTGTATAATACGAAACGAACATTATTGTTGTGCAAAATGTACTGTATAAAAAACATTTACATTGTTTGCAAATTAAACTATTGTTCTTATCTGAAGTTCAAGTCAGATATTATGCTTAAAATGTGTAATTATAATGAAACAAATATCGCATTCGAATAAGTTACATGATAGACTGATAGCCAGATCAAAATTATTAAAACAAACTGCATACATGGTTTATGATGTAATGTGTCTACTTTTTAAAAGATGATAAATTAACAACATACTTAATAAATGATAGAGGTTATAGTTAGCTAATATACTGTCATTGCATAATAGCAATATATTATTTAGTAGTTTTGTATTGTACTGTACAGTATATCATATTGTTTAATAATGTAAAATAATTTATACTTGGTAAGTGAAATTTTATTATATATGCTATCTATTACAGTTATAGTACAGCTGTATAATTTTTAAATGTCTAGATAAATTATAGTAAAGTTAAAGTTTATCGCAAATAATATAACGCTAACATTCGATACAGTATCTATAGATAATCAAGTATAATCTACAATACTTGTAGATAGTACATGCTAAAATCAAAATAGGAAGAAAAAACATTTAACATTTATGTAAAATTACACACTTAAAAAAATTCAACACTATACGTATTAAAAATAATTACTAGTTTATTGAAAAAATTTAATAAAATTATTACATGAGTGCGTAAACTTGTTAAAAACAACCCTGTTTGGCAACTTGTTCAATTAAAAACGAAAAATTTACATAATACAAAAAAGACGATGATTATCTCTTAAAACAAAAATCAATCAATGTAAAATAAGCTTAAAACTACATATTCAATAATCACTACTAATTTAATAGCCCTTTCCGCCGCTGGAGCCGCCATAGGAGCCGCCGCCGCGGGAACCGCCATAACCACCGCCGCCACCACCGCTACTGCCGCCGAATCCGCCGCTACCGCCGCCGAAACCACCGCCGCCACCACCGCCGCCGCCGCGCGCGCCAGTACCTCTGGCCACGATGGTCTGGATCTCCTCCTGGACGGGATTGATCTCCTGTACGATTCGACGGTACGGAGTGATAACCTCCCGGACCTCCTGAATGATCGGCTTCGACACGTGATGCACGAGTCGGTGCGGCTCGTCCTCGGACTGCGACTGCTGGGTATCGCCGCCACCGCCTTCATGAGCTTGCTGCACATTGATGTTTGACGAAGAGGACCGGAAGAGCACGTTGAGGGGCACGGAGTTCGAGCCGACTTCGATAGTGGTCGGGGCGACGCTGCCGGATGACGGCACGTCTCGGTAGTCGATCGAGTGTCGGGTGTGAATGGCCGCCTGCACGATGCCACCGCCGCCACCACCACCGCCGCCGCCTCGGCCTCCACCACCGTATCCGCCACCACCACCGCCGTAGCCGCCGCCGCCTCCTCCGCCACCGTAGCCGCCGCCACCACTGGCCGCGCAAACGGCGATAAGTACTGATGCGATCGCTAACTGTAAGATAAATATTTTTCAATTATACTGTTTATTATTTTTTTATACGTTATAAATTTTGGTTATGAAACATTTAAGCATATAAGAGTTTTTGCTTACTTTAAACATGATAATTTTGGTTTTTAAAGCTTTTTTCTATTTAATAAATAATAAGTTTTTTGAGAAAAGTTTTTGTATTTTTCACGAGTTTTGACAATTCAGAAGCGAATGAGTATTTTGTTGTTTTTTCGTTCGGCTTATATACTGCACACAATTTGCTTACTTTCACCCGTTTTTGATTGTTACATGATATGAATTCAATTAAATTATGTAAGCTATTAAGCGTTTATTAATTAAATCAATACACTTTATACGATTTAAATTTTTCCAATTAATTTATTAATTTATTTTTCCACTTTCTTTGGCAAAGTTCAACATCATGTTTAAACATGTTTAAACCCCTCTAACATGTATAAAAGCGCAAACTTTATATGCATACATACCTTCTGGATAGTGTGTGGTGTTTTTTAAATGGAAAATTAATTCAATTTTATCGAATGCGCAACGAATTTTTACCATGATTTATTAATTTTTTCGAAAATTAAACATATAAATTAATTTATTTGCAAATGCCGTAGACGCTTTTTGTGCATGCTTAATACCGGCACTAGACAGGTATTATTATTCAATATCATTATCATTTTCACAATTAACTGTAACATAAATTATTTGTTTTAGCCTGTTTTTATTTCGCATTACAGCGCGTAAATGTACAGAATGAATCTGTGTTATCTGATGTCGTGGAGAAAAAATCGTACGTTGTATTCGCAGATTGTTTCCGGATTAATTTGAAATTAATTGACTTTGATAACTGGAACAATAAATATATTATACTGTGCACAATGACTATGCTAAATGATGCAAGTGTTACATTTTCGCAAATTATACTGGCCAGTTTAAACTGACTGAATAATAATGAATAATTAATTTTTTACACAATATTATATAATATAATTATGTATTTTATTATGCAGTATAATTCTTATATTTAGTTATATATAATCAATATAATTTACAAGCTTATTTATAACTAAATATTGCTTAAAATAAACATTTTAAATGATGTTTTATAACTAGACATTATAAACATTTTTATCATAAATTTCAAGTTTTTTAAATAAAATTATTAATACTATTGACTATTTAATATGCATGTTTTTATAAACAGATATGATGCAGTATAAAAAAGTTTATTTGTTTTATTAATTTACTATCGCAACTTATAATTGATTCTAATTGAATTTTAAAATTCAAATATTTTATTATGACACTCATTATACCGTATAGTTATTATGCTTTACTGTTAGCACTGTATGGAGCAAATTTAACACAGTAACAATTTAATTTATTTTAATTAGCCAATAAATAATTTCCAATAATTATAATTTTTATATAAATTGATTACAAATATTTCACAAATTTCTGATTAGGAAAAGATAGAAAAAAATGCGCAATGCATTATTTTAAACAAGTATATAATTAAGTTGGCAGTGAATCAAGTGATCACAATTGAAGCAAATTAATTAATAGCCAGAAGACATCACAGTTTAATTGCGTATTTCTGTCTTGAATATAGAATGATAACATTATTAAATATTCATCTCATGTTGGATCCACTGCGGACTCTAAGAGATCTTTCGGTATATAAAGCGCCGAAAAAAACAAAAAGTTTTCATTCATTCGATACAGTCTTTGACTTTCGTTATCAATCGGAAAAAATCATTTGATTTTGTTCTTAAAAACTGTTTAATATGTTTAAAGTGAGTGTTTGTATGCCGTTTACGAAAAAATTTTCACAAAAAAAAATCTTATGTTTTAAACGTTATTAAAAAAATTGTTAAATACTAAACAATTTTTGCTTTAACTTATTTATTAATTTTTATATTTTAAAAATATTAAGTTTTTTCAATTTTCCAAAAACTATATAAAAGAAATTTTTTTATAATAAAAAATTAATAATATATTTCTCTACAGTTAGTGATCGCTTCAGTACTGATCGCCGTCTGCGCCGCCGGAGGTTATGGCGGTAACGGCGGTGGTTATGGAGGCGCCCGAGGAGGAGGCGGATACGGCGGCGGCGGCTATGGTGGCGGTGGTTACGGCGGTGGCCGCAGCAACGGCGGCGGCGGTGGTGTCGTTCAGGCGGCCATTCACTCGCGACACTCGATCGACTACCGAGACGTCGCCTCATCGGGAAGTGTAGCGCCGACTACCATCGAAGTCGGCTCGAACTCCGTGCCCCTCAACGTGCTCTTCCGTTCCTCTTCGTCGAACATCAACGTACAACAGGCGCACGAAGGCAGTGGTGGCGATACTCAGCACTCGTCCTCCGAAGACGAGGCGCACCGACTCTTCCACTCCGTGTCGAAGCCCATCATTCAGGAGGTCCGGGAGGTTATTACTCCCTACAGACGTATTGTGCAGGAAATCGAGCCCGTGCAGGAGGAGATCCAGACCATCGTGGCCAGGGGTACCGGCGCGCGATCGTCCGGTGGATTTGGTGGTAACGGCGGTTTTGGTGGTTTCGGCGGTTTTGGCGGTAACGGCGGTGGCTATGGAGGCGGCGGTTACGGCGGCTCAAGCCGTGGCTCTTATGGCGGTTCCAGTCGTGGAAGCGGTTATTAAATATCAGATTCTGTTGAATAGATTTGTATGGATTGTTAAGCGCTGCTTAATTAACCTTGTACAATTTTATGTTGTTAATAAAATATGTTAAAATTTAGATAAAATTAAATTTGCTTGTATCATTTATTCGTTGATTTTCTCTTAGACCAATGATAAATTCTAACATTTTAATTTTATCATCTATTAATTTATAAACACAAAGTTACAGTTTTAGATTATTTTTTATATAATTATTTAATGAATAGTCTTTTACAATCATATATAATTATTAATTAATATTAACTCGTTGGTGTGATAGGAATGTGTAAACGATTTTTAACTTCAATTTAACACCAAATCGAAGCTCTGGTCACTAATAACAAGATTCGGCACAATTTAGCTGCGAATGGCCAGACGCGCGGCCGTAATCACGCGGTCAAAGTCGGCGTTGGCTATGCATTGAACTGCCAATACGCTATGTGTTGCTGCTTATAGCTGCATAGTAGAGCGTAATGCATATCATAGCAGAGAGCAATGCATAGCAGTACACTGTTCAAATACTGCACAGCTTTGCCGTTTATTTGCCGTTAGAAATTTAATATTTTAAAATTCTATAATTTACTAATTTAAAAGATAAATAAACAATCTATTTAAAAAATTAACAAATAAATCTAAATTTATATTAAAAAATAATTTGTAACGTGTAATCAATTACATAATCCATATTATTGTTTATTAATTAATAATTTAAATGTATGATTTAAAATGTTTATTTTTATTTAAAAATATTATGATCAATTTTAAAAAAAGAAGTGTAAACGTGTCCCATTATCTTTATTTTAGAATCTTATATTAATTACTGTAATAATATAAATATTCTTAACAGTTCTTTATTTCAAATATTTTGCAAAAATGTTTTGCGATAAATAAATTTTGTGTAATTAATTATTATAAAATGAATTCACCATTTTTAATCATTATTAATTAATACAATGCATTAATTTATTTATTTAAAATATAAATTTTATTTTATTATTAATAAATAATTAAATAAACTTAATTTTTATTTTTGAACATTTATTATATATTCAGTACTATTATTATTTTTATATATAATAACTATAAACTATTATTCCATTAATTAAATAAGAAATTAATTATTTTATCATTAAATTTGTTTTTCAATTACTAAAAATATATTATTTATATAATTAATTTTAACTTAAATATTGAATGGTGATTTTATTAAAAATTTATCTCATGTTGGATCCACTGCGGACTCTATTTTTATATAAAAGGCCGAAAAAACAGAGTTTTGATTCATTCGATAAAGTCTTAGGCTTTCGATATCAATCGGAAATAATCAATTTATTTTGTGCTTAAAAACTGTTAAATATGTTTAAAATGAGTGTTTGTCTGCTGTATACGAAAAAATAAAATAAACATCTTATGTTTTAAACGTTATTTAAAAAATTGTTTAAACATATTCGTATTAATATGTGTAATGGAATGTGTATGAAGTGTATTATATTCATGTTATAATTTTTAATAAAATTTAAATTAATTAAACATAAAAATAAAATTATTACGGTAAGCGCATATGAGTCTATAATAATTATTTTAAATATTAATATTTACCTTTATATTATTAAAAGTATTTTGTAACAGTTGTTTAGTATTAATATTTAAAAATTGAATAATTTAGAATAATAAATAAATTATCCAATTTCAACATTAACAGTTATGTATGTATCTATATTTACTATTTTAAAAGTAATCAATTGCATAATCCATTCGTACTTTAGTAGTTCCATTCGTATAGTACTTTATAGTTATGCACATGTTAATTTTTATTATAATTTGTAGTCATCAAGTTTACAGATAAAAATAATTTGATTATCCCATAATATGATATGCGCTTATCCCATAATATTTAGTTTAGATTATTATATTTATTTCTGTAATATTAAAATAATTTATAACAGTTCTTTATCGCACATACTTAGCAAATTAGTTTTGCAATAAATGAATTTCTTGCAATTAGTTATTACAAAAATTACTAATTCATCAAACTTACTATTTCAAAACATTAATTACAAAAGCATTAAAACTATATTTCATTTTATTATTGATAAATAATTAAATAAACTTTATTTTTGAACATTTATTATACCTATAGTAGTATATATATTAAAGTAATTATAACTAATTATTTGATTAATAAAATATGTAACTAATTTATTTATCATTAAATTTGCTATTAAATTAGTAAAAATATATGATTTATATATTTTATTTCTATTTGAATATTGAATGGCAAAATTATTAAACATTCATCTCATGTTTCGATTTCGACATTTCTATTTTTACTAATATTAGCATAATAAAGTTTGAATTAAACTGTATTAACTTTCGACTGAATAATAAATTTTATGCTTTTTACGTTTATTAATAGATTTCATCATCGTACATGCACAAATATGATACATAAAATACATTGATATGTAATTTAAAATAAAATTAAATAACGAAACAAAAATTTAAACTGTAAATTTGATTACAAAGTTTGTAATTATGCATGAAAAGACTGTAATTATGCATGAAACTTTTACTAAGTGCTAAATATCTGGATCTAATTTTCATATAAAAGCAAAATGAGTAAATTCAAGTATTCTCAAATCAAAATTGCAAATATAAAACATCGAATCAAAATCGAAACTATTCTAGCTAGAAAATGTTTTATGCAGGCGCATTCATCTTGCTAATTGTAATGATACAATCTACTTATATGTTCGAAATCATACCGAGTAAACTGGAATGTCTTCAACTGAAAGCAGCTATAGCTGAAGCGGGAGGTGTGTACTTGCTAATTTCATAAATTAATCTTTATTTAATTTTTGACATTATTTCGTTCTTGCAAGCTGGGTTGAATATTCACCAAGTCATATAGTTTTTACACATATTCAACAAGAATATTTATTCTGTTAGTTGCAATAAAAATAAAAACATTCTTGGTGAATATGCCTAAAAATTATAATCTATATTTATTTATTATTTATATCTTTATTTTGAGCATTTATTTTAACTAAGTTATACTGTACAATTATAATGTCTATTATTTAGTGTTTATGTTAAACTTATACATATGTAAACTTTTTGTACGCTTTATTTATAAATAACGAGAGTTTTAGTTTGATTTGTAAATACTTTGAATAAAATAATAGGTTTGGGAAACATCGCTAACGTTAAGGGTTTGGCGTCGGAAGTGATTTACGAGTTATACAGAGTCTGTCGGTTCGCTGGCGAAGACATTCGCTTCAAACGCTTCCCGAAGTAAAGACCGAAACTAAAACAACTAAATTAAATGTCAAATTTTAAATTTAATTTAGTTGTTTTGTTTAATGTTTATAATTTACATTTAAGTCTAACTCATTTTTAAGAGCTTCTGCACAATTTTAAAAAAAACTTGATATTTAACCTGTATCATTTTAAAATAATTTCATTATTGCAATTTTATTAAATTAATATATTTTTAAAATCATAATTTTATTTATTTATTTACATATAAGTTTATTATTTAAGTTACAAATTTAATGTTATAAATATTCAATTGTTTAATAATTTAAGATTTATATTATATAAGATATAAATGTTCCGCTTATAATATGCACTAATCTTTTATTTAAATCCATTATGCTTGTTTTGCTTATTTAAATTGCTTATTTTTTGCATAAATCCTCAGCACTTTTTTCTTGTTAGATATAAAACGAGCTCATGGTTAATTTTTGCTTACACATAATTATTTAAATATTACCAACTAATTGTTAAAATCAAGACCAAAATTATGACTGAGATAAATAATAAAATCTTTATTTAAACCTATAAATGTATTTTATTAATAATTTTTATTATTTGCTTTAATTCTAATCGTATTTGTGTTTTATTAAACAAACATTATTAACGAGTTGCTTATTTGCTAACTTAAAATTGCTAATTAATCATCGGATAGCAAAATATAGTTAATAATTAATTTGTGATATAATACATAATAATTTAACATAATTTAATTTCTATTGTTAGTTGATTATTAATATATTATATTTATTCTTTAACATGATCATTTTTATTACAATTTTAACAAATAAAGTTTAAAATAAATATCGCGTTTTAAACCTATAATATTATGTTAAATTATTATATGAAGTTTTATAATATTAAAAATAATCTTACATATTTAGTGAAAGTGTTTTGGAACAAATATTTTTTTGGTAATATATTCGTAACTTATTATAAAACAAATAATATATTATTAAACATTATTTACAATGCAATTAAAACAATATTACATTTTATTATTGATAAATAATTAAATAAATTTTATTTTTAAACATTTATTTTTATTTACAACATATAAATAAAATAATTAAAAAATAAATATAGATAATTATTATTTTAATATAAAAAAAATTAAGTACTGTATAATTAAATTTTTTTTAATTATTACAAAATATAGATAGGTATTTAAGATAGATAACATATTTTATTTATTTGATTTTATTTCTATTCAATAGTCATAACAATGTTTCGACTCGATGCTTCAAAATCATACTGCAGCAATTTTACACAAAATAGTTCTGTGTTGTATTTTGGAAATGATACTTCATCTAACGCTACAATAGAAATATTACCAATGCCATTTTATATTCTACATTCATATTCGCAATATATTGATAATAGTACATCCATACTTCATTATCAATTGTGCGGTGTATTAATGTTAATTATGCGTCTATTTTCGCGTTTGGCTAATATTCGGTATGTTGCTAAGTTTATATAACACGGTTTATTAATAAAGCATAATCGCGTAGATATATATCTGATTTGAAATTTTTGCTAGATTAAAATTTCTGCCACTGCCAGATAATCTCGAAGAATATTTGCGCAATGCATTTTTTACCGGAAAAATGCCAGGTATATTTTTAAGTGCATTTACGGGCGCGCAGTACATTCGTTACGGATTGCCTTTTCAAGAAATGTACGGGGTACAAATGTTTCGCTTGTCCAAATTTCTAGTTCTAATTGAAGGTCGAATAATCTTGGCAGCTACCATTATAAGTAATTTGCTAAATATTTATTAACTTATAAATTATAATGATGTTTTACAATGTTCAATTTTTTTAACATATATAATTTTGCAGCAAAAGTCTCATTTCTAAACTCAATACTATGTTTGGATATCGAGAACTATTACGCAATGATTGCGTCGATTACTGTCGTGTCGTTTGTCTTGTATTGCAATCGAAACGCATTTAAGTCATACTTCCGAACGGTTTGGGAATTAACGGCAATTCTGTTCTCCGATCACATGATAATCGAAATCAACGCTACATTCGACAGACTATACACTAGTTTATGGTTTTTGAGTTGTACTGTACTATTGGCCGCATTTTCCGGTCAATTTCGGGAACAGTTGATGCGCTTCCAGACGATCGACAAAATCGATTCGTGGGATGACCTACGGCTGAAGGCGCAGTGGGCGCACCTGAAGGTACAGGCGCTGGAAAAGTCGAATTTCGCCGTTTATGTCGACATGCATACGGGCGACCCGGTTGCCGAACATTTTCGACCAAGGTTAATTCGCGTTCAGGTCGAGGTGTGGCCGAATTTCACCAAGATCATGAGCAAAAAGTTGGCATATCTTGATAATAATCAACTACTGTATTATGTAAAGCGTCGCTTATCATCCATGGGCTACCGTGATGAAATTGATTATCATGTTAGTCCACCGCAAAGTAGTTCGACCGCCTGGCACATGATTACCATCATAAATAGATTTAGTCAGAAGTATTCGAATCAACTTGATCAAATGTTTGTTTTACCTTTAATTAATTATTTATTAATTATACAGTATATCTAAATTATCATTTATATTATTAAAGGTATAATTTTTTAATAGTTGGAAAATATTTGTAATACACTTTGCAGTTTTTTTTAAATAATAAACTAATTATTATTTTTTAAAATAAATAAATATTTATTTTTAATATAATTTCTTTGTATTTATACAATTTATTAATAAAACACATTTTTTTATTTTGTAGAATAACTCGATTTTTCGAAAGCGATTTAATTTCATATATAGAACGCAATCGAATAAAGCGAAAGGATTTGCATTACAATCAGAATTACGACGCGATTGAAGTCGAAGCGATCGGATTGAGTCAAACGTTGCAAATGTTTTGTTACTTTATTTTAATTAATTTGATTTGTATCTTAAATTTATTAATAGAAAATATAGTTTATAAATATAATTAATAATGTTAAAGTAATTCTATAATTTGTATTGAATGTTTTAATCTAAATTATTGCAGTGAACAGATTAAAACTATATTTAAAATGTTTAAGATAAAATATTTATGACATCTTTATAAAATTATTAAAAATATAAATGTTTAAATAGGGATTTTATTACAGGAATAAATAATTATATTAATGTTTAAAATGGTGTTTTATACTTCTTATTTTTTGAGATTACCATTGATAAGACAATGCTGCATCGTATTTATGCAATATATTCTATTTTAATTCTTAGTATTTTTAATTAAAAACTTAACAAAATATATGTAAAATATGAATTAATTTTATGATAATTATAAAATATACGAATGTACAATATTAAAATGCCGCTTATATTCGAGTCCACATAAATAAAATAAAAACAAAATATAAATGCTGTAATAAACAAATTATTTTGTTACAGTTGCTATTTTGATATTAATACAATTACTGTATAAGCTAATATTTTATTAAGAAATAAAGTTTGAAATTAATTACAAAATATTGATACTTTAATATAAATCAGTTTTATTGATTAAAAGTTATAAATCAACAGTTTATTGAACAAATAAAATTGTTACAATTTAGATATTATTGCAATGCTGAATAATAGCATGGCAAACGACATAGTTACAATTTAGGTTTGTTATGTATCGGTAATTGTGTAACACGTTTAGACAGTTTGGTCTTAATTTTCTAATTTCAATAAATAGTTAAAATTAGCGATGTTAGTCAACCCAAATTACAAATTATAGCATTTTTGTTTTAACAATTAATAATTTTTAAACAAAGTTACAATTTTTAATTATTTTTTAATAGTAGCTTATTTAATATATTTTTATTAACTATAATGTAAAATTTATTTTGATATTAATCTATTTTAAACATAAATTTTTTAATATTTTAAATATTAAACTTACTAATTTAGAAGTATATGCTTTAATTTATTTTTAAAAAATTTAAAAACTTTATTTAATAATAAGATCATTTTTATGCAATATTTAACCCTGAAACATGTATTGATTTTAGGAATTATACGCATATAGGAAAACTAAATCTTATTATATTTTTAAAAAATTGTTATGCAAAAGTAATAAATATAATATCTCAAATTCGATTTTACATTTTAATAATACTGCTAATAATTTTTCAGTTTATTTTATCTCAATTACTAATTTATGATCAATAATCATGGTAAAAATTGCCAATTAAATGTTCCAATCTAAACTAAATTAAAGTTAATTTAATTGTATAAACATTATTTTAAAAATAAATTTGAAGATAAATTAAAGTATAATTTGTTGAAAAATGCGCATGAGTTTTCAAATGTAAATATTTAACAGAAATGATTTATAATGTATATTTAATAATAAAGTAGCTGTTTTCTCTACGTTAACTAAATAAAAAAATCTTAAAATTATAATACTCTAAAAATAACAAATATTTTTTAACAGTTGCTTTTCTTACTATTAAAAATATTATTTGCGATTTACGTGTAATTTAATGATTGTAATTTTTGTAAATTAATGATAAATATTAATATTATTTACAACAAACTACGTGTTGATTTAAGAATGTCATCGAGTTTTACATCGTTTTTAAGTAAACTAAGAAAACTCTGACTTTTAGCCACAATTTATATATTTTTTAAAAATTTTATATTTTAAATGTTTGTATTTAATTTAATTTTGTGTAACTCTTATGTCGTTGAAATCAGCTTCGGTTGAAGACATTGAGTATAAACAATAAAATTCAAATTCAAATTATATTATAATATTAATTAATGACAAAATATATGAAAGTATAATGCTAAAATTTGTTTCGACTTGGTTCGTCCACTTTGATAAATTGAAAACAACACATAAATGTTGTAACAAACAAAATATTTTGTTACAGTTGCTATTTTTATATAAATAAAATTATAAGCTGACATTTCGTTAAGAAATCAACAAGTTTAAATTACTTATAACATAGTATAACTTTTAAACAAATCAATTTATTTTATAAATAATAGCATGTCAATATTTAGTGATCAATTTGCATGATACCTCCGGTCACCTGCACGTTGGCGCCGGTGACGAACGACGCCTCGTTTGAGGCTAAAAACGCGACCGCTTTCGCGATGTCGTAAATTAATCCTGCTCGTTTTAACGGCGTTTCATCTATAGTTAATTGTTGCGATGGCGTCGGTTTTTGTCCAGGCCATAGCACTAGTCCCGGGCTAAATTAATAATGATTAAAATAAAGTTATTTATTAAATTAATGTATTTTCACAAAATTATAACATTACTCGATTTTAAAAATACTTATTTCTAAATGTTAGTTACAAACTAACTATTGCAATATTTAAAATAATTATGTATTTTTATAATTATTTATAACATATAATATTTAATAAAAACATTACGAATGCAACTTGATTGCAATTATGATTTTTACCTGACAGAATTAACGCGCACTTTAGGTGCTAGCTCAAGTGACGGCACCTTGGTCATTATGTCGACACCTGCTTTGCTCGTTGCATAACCAAGATATCCCTGTATAAATTTAAAACTTAAGAAAACTGTTTTTAAATCAAAATAAGCATGCTTAATTAAATACGTTTGTGTAGACAGGTATACAAGAGATGCTAATAACAGTTCCATTCGTTTGCAGTAAATACGGAACCGAGAGATACGTGAGTTCGACAAACGGGCGAAGATTGGTCTGAATTGATGAGTCCCACACCGACATAAATTCCTTCTGGCTAATATTAGCACTTAGATAGTTGCCCGCGTCGTTGACGAGAATATCGAGCTTGCCAAATTGTTTAATCGTTGAATTTAGCAAGTTGCTTATATCGATAGATTTGCTCATATCTGCGACCACTTCTAATGGCTGTATAAAAAAATACTTTAAAATTTTTATAATTTTTTGTATCATTAATAAGTTTTATATTATATTGTTTAAAAATTTGATATTATATACAATACATTTTTACAGTTACTGTATACAATTTTAATCAAATGAACACAGTTTACCATAAAGTAGTAATTTAACATGTTTAAACAAATTATGTATGTAAATCTCTATTTATTATTAAATATAGAATTTATATATTAATTTAATAAGCATTTTATAATCATCTATAAATTAATATATATAATAAAATTTTACTTTAATACTAAGTATCGCTCACAATTATTTAACTTTTGTCGATTAGAAACTATAATTTATTATTTTATTAATAAAAAAAGATATAAATATGATCTTGTTACATTGCAACGGGCTCACTTCTTTCGCGCAAATAATACGAACCTTAAGTTTTTGCGGCGATAACTGTCGCACTTCGAGCGAGACGTTGTGTACGGCGTCGGCGTGTCTGCCGGTGACCACAACGTTGGCGCCTAAGAGTGAAAATAGTTTAACAATACCGACGCCGATGCCCGACGACGAGGCGGTGACCAAAACCACTTTTCCCGTAAAGTTTCGCGAACCGCGAATTTCATCGTAGTCGTCACCGTTAAAATCGTACAGTTCATTTGCTGTCGCTAATGACGCTAATCATAACACTAGTAAGTTTGCAATGTACATTTAAAATATTATTATGCAATAATTTTATAAAATTATGTTTTATTATAATTTAACAAATTAAAGTTTTAATTGTATTTATTATTTAGATTCAATGTTAATTAAATAACACGTATTTTCAAAGCCACATTTATTTATACACAGTAAATTTGAACATTGAAACTTTTTCCGATTATCATGATGTTATTTTCGCCGATAATTTATTTGCTTTTGATAAATGTGCTAAAGTTAATTAATTGATATTAATTAATTATCAATAATTTTTAAAATGTCTAATATTATTTAATATATTGTAATTGCGCAAGTTTCATGCTTAAAATTATTAAATAAAAAATATTTATCAAGTTATGTAAAGCACACATAACCTTGTTTCAGTCACTAACAAATTATATAAGTATATTATGTCTAAAAATTTACACTGTATAATATATCAATCAGTGCAAAATTAGTGCAATATAGATTATTAAAAAAATTAATCAAAATCTAAATGATTAGTTTTTCATATCAATTTAGCACTTATAATTTTTTCAATAGCATAAAATATTTAAACTATAAATATTAGCAAGATAAGAATTTATAATTCTTAATTAACTGTAATTTTATATTAATACCATTTTAAATGTAATAGTTAATCTATGTATTTTAAAATACAAATAGATAAATTAAAATTAAGCTATTCACATTAAAGATCACAAAATAATAATTCAGTTTATTGAATTATTACAAGTTATAGTATTTTTTATATAATACATAAAATTATAAAAATAAAAGTTATAACAAATAAAATTTTTAAAATATTAAAATTATATAAAAACTAAAAATACATAATATATAGATAATTAAGTTTATTGCAATAAAACTTTTTTATTTAAAATTAATTATTTATGAACTGAATTAATCTACAGTTGTTTTTAACCTAATAATTTAAATTGAAACATGAATTTTATTTAAAATTAATATAATATAAATTGGTTTACAGTTGTTATGTTTATATACAGTATTTATCATTAGATCGAGACAAGTTTTTGTTCTTGTTGATGTATTTACTACTATTTTATTATTATGATTATTTAATATTATATTTCAATTATGAATTATTTACAGTGCACTTGAAGTTAATAATAATTTGTTAATATCATATCTAATATCTATTATGTTTAAATTATATGCATTAATATATTAATTAATTTAAATTAATACTAATTATTTATTTTAAAAAACAAATTTTTATTAATTTTAATAAACAATATTTTTAATTTCCTAAATATTATTTTCATTGGCTATTTGCTAAAAAAATATTAATTTGTTTATTTAAAACTGCCCAATTTATCTGATATTTAATAAATGATGTTTTGATGGTTTATTTGACCAAATAACAATATATATATATATATTTATATATATTTAAAACATTTGAGTAAAATATGCTAAAAGCTTAATTTTTAAAAACTTGGTATAAAAGTAAGTTTTTGATTTTGTAGTAACTACTGTCAATTTTAAATTTAATAAACTTTTAATATTAATACCATATACATGTATGATGCAAAGAAATATAGCGCATATAATACATACTCTAAATATCAGCAATATTAAATATTGCATTATAAATTATTAAATAGCTTATATTCAATAACACAAATTTTTTTAATAGAAGTAAAACGCAATAAAAGCAAGGTACATTTTAAGCAAAATATAAATTTTTGAGTTTGTTATACTGATTAACATCGCAATCAATTGCTTTTCATAAGCATCTTAATTTATTATATTCACAAGGTTATAATTATACATTTAAACAATAAAAATATTACTAATTATATTTTATAGTTTAATAGAATTGGTTTAGCAAGTTGAACTTTTTGTTTATAATAGTAAACTAATCAAACAATGAATTCAAATCACTGTCTCGTATACAACGCAAACGAATTAATGAAATTCAGCGAAACTGTTGTCGAAAATCGCACTCTTGTTATCGGACCCGGCGATCGAATTCCTTACGTTCATCCCTAGTTCGTAAATTATTTTATCATGTTTACAAGCTTGTTATGCAGATACAGAATATATTATTTATCTTATTTAGTAAATATAATTATAATATAAATATAATTAAATAATATAATAAAATATTAATATTTAAATATATTTAAATAGTTTTATTTTTTTAAATTAAAGGAATTATAGTTTATTTATATTGAAACAATTACAGTTATAAATAAATCATTTATAGATATTACTATTATTACTATATATCTGTAAACAATTTTATAATTTAGTAAAAATGCCATGAATACAACAGCAACCGAAGTATGCGGCAATTTGATTGCGCTTATAATTCAATTTGCAAGATATTTTAAAGCGTCGTAAGTTTATACGTAACTCATATGCGCTAGGTTAAATAAAATAATGAAAAGCTAGATTTAAAACAACATCATTATTCAAAATAATTTATCCATTAATCATGCATTAGTTAATCATATACTGTAATATACTGTTTATTTTATATACATAGCATAAAATTCAAAGACATACCTCAAAACGTCGACGAATTCATAACATTAATAAATCAAGATCGAATTGACATGTTAGTAGTACCCTTAACGGCGGCCACCTATTACGCGGCGCAAAACTTTCTAACCAATTTCGGCATTACGCTAAAACCGAGCGCCTACGTCGGGCACCTGGAGGTGGGCCGCTTCGTGGCCAAATGGTACCGGGGCAAAACGAGCATGTTCCAGAACTTTGACTGCTTCTCGCCGAACGTCTGGCTACTAATCGCGCTCTCAGTCCCGGTCTGCGCCGCATATCAATCAAAAACTTGGCGTCAATTCTACGAATATTTGTGGAATTATTTCGTTATTCTGTTAATCAATTCGTTGCAGAATTTCCTATTGAAGTCGAGAGTGAAAGCAATTATCATTCTATGGCTGTTCGGGGCGACGGTCGTACGGATCGGATTCACCACAAAGTTATGGGAGAATATGATCCGCGCCGTGCCGTCCGACCGCATCGACAGTCTCGAACAGTTGGTCAGACGGCCGGGCATTACGCTCGCGTCGAACATCGGCAGCTCATTGGCCGCGTATGTGAAGTTAGTCAATACGGAGCTGAACCGCGCGATTCAGGCTAAACTATGGCCCTATGATCAGTTGAAAGAAAGTAACGCGGTGATTTTTGCGCGCATTGCGCGTGGATTGAGCAATGGGTCGATCGCTTACGCGAATACGAAATTAACGCTAATTTTCGATTGTTTTGATTATTTAATTAATTTTCTTGATGTGAATGAGAGAAAAGATTTCATCAATTTGTTGCACATCTCGGATGAGAGCGGCGGTGAAGAGCCGTACTTTTTGGCCTATAATGCCGAGACGGATGTCGAAATTGTCGCCGCGTTTAATAAATTGTACGGTATATTAATTTTAAAATTTTAATTATATTATTTTTGATTAAAGTATAATTATATACTTTCAATATACTTTAATAATTTAATTTGTTTTAAAATATTTTTAATTACTGTATTAAATTATATAATATATAAAGTTTGTTTTATGTTTAGCACTTTTAATTGAATAAATGTAGCTTTATATAATTTAATTATAATTTTATTAACAATTTTTAAAAATATGTTTTAAATTGATAATATTTTGTTTAATTGTAATGTTTGTAATTATTAATATTTTATTAAAAAATATTTTAGCATAAGTCATGTTCGCGAAACGGGTCAATACGAGCGCTGGAATATTGATATATTAAACTACTATTCGAAGCAAATCATGCCATTCCTTATTCCACCCGAAGATCCGAGTTATGGATATATTGATCTTACATTTAAATTTGTATATGATACATTTATTTTATTTACTCTTGGTATAATTATGTCCATGTTTATCTATTTGACTGAATGTTTTTGTTATTATTTTTATTAGCATCAATGTTAGTAAGAATAATTTTTATATTTTATTTTGCTTGCAATTTTTTTTCATTTGTGTTTATATTAATAAATATTAATGATTTTAATTTGTAATTTATAGTTTTAATTAAATAAAATTGTAAAATCTATATTTTTGATTAATAACAATACCTCTATAAAATTGTATATAGAAAGTAAGTTTAAAATGAATTAATAATATTTACTAACATTTTTATTTACATGTATTATTTAATTATGTTTTGTTTAATTAAAAATGAATTTAAATCAAAAAATTATTATATAATTATTCAATAAATTATATAGTTATATTAAAATGAAATATAATTTTTAATAAAATTAAATTATTATATTTGAAGTATGTTTTTATTTAATTTATTAATTTTATGTTTTTAAAATTTACAATAATAATCATAATAATGTGTCATGCTAAAGTTGCATATCCCCGCCATCTATGAATTTCTATTAATTGTTTAGCCCTGACTCTGTGTCTACCCAGTCATGTAGTGACTACCTGTGCTCAATGTCACGTAGACCACACACAGTCATTGTGTTTTATGTTTAAATTGATATTTACTGTTAATGTGTATATAAAAGGGTTTAGTTTTGGGGAATCGGGAGTGAGTCGTATTTAGGGAATAGAAGTGCGGAGTTGACGCGTGTGAGCGCCTCCGAGGCGAGTGCCTCTCAGAGCACTCGC
>JAQIXC010000483.1:0-25627 GCA_034697605.1 Metabelba pulverosa | reverse complement strand
CTTCGGGTGGTATGGCTTGCAGTCACTCAGTTCGCCGTCATTTATGTCCATCTTCTCGTTGGCCGAAGTGGTCGACTCCGACAGCGACGGCGAACGCGCTTTTGATATGTCGTTCCCTCGATGTATGTCCGACTCATCGCACGTTTGGCTCACTGTTCGGTGTCAACACAAGAGTTAATCAATCGCTGCGTTAAGTGAATTGAGGGCTAGGAGTGGCGCCGATAGGCTAACCTTTATTGAGAGTAGACATGTGGCTCTGGAGGAAGTCCATCATCCGTCGGCAGAGCCCGTCGCCGGTGAAGAGGCCTTCGACTTCGACGAGGAAGCGAATGGCTTCGGAGAGACACTCCTGGTAGCCGAGGCGGTACTGCCGCAGCCGCTCCTCTTCGTCCAGATTCGGAGCGTCCGAGAGCTCGCACTTGGAGTCGTCGGAGCAGTACTTGTGCGCCTGCAGGTGCTTCATATGCTTGATCGCCATCTCTATGATCTCCGTCTTCTCGATCCGTCCTCTGCCCTGAAGTGACGACGACTTCAACCGTTTTAATGCAATATTCAGTCGAATAGTGTCGACAATACATACCTTTTTGAGATAAGAGGTCGGAATGAGTCGACTTAAGTCCGCCAAACAGTTGTTCATCCGATCCCTTCGCCGCTTCTCTATTATCCGATGCGATAACGGGTCCTATCGATGCATACATGGGTCGAACGCACAGTTAGCTATTGGTTCCGCTATTTATTTCGTTATTTTATTGATTGTTAAGTTGTATTTTTAGTGCAAAGAAGCTTTTAAAGTGACTTTTTATTACTTTAATTTATAGAAATAAGAAACCTTTAAAATATGTACACTGTATAAATATGCACAAGTTTTATAGTCCGATTTGATTTACTCAAATATTGTATGTACCATGATAGAAAAAGTATTTAGATTAAAATTTTATATCGAAATAAAATATATGCTATTGATTTGGAAATTATTTCTTAAGCCGTACATGCTAACTTATTATCATGCGACTCCAACTCTAAAATGTGTTATTATTATAAAATTTTATTTTACTAATTAAAAAATAAGTTTTGAATGTCTTTAGTCATTGCTATGTAAATATTGCCTTGTTCAAATATAATTGACAAAGTCTTCTGTCAATATTATTCAATTTAAAGTAATTTTTATTCAGAACATGCAAACATTCTAAAATTCAACTTGCTATATCGCATTTCTCGCTAAAAGTTAAATTTAGTATAAAAAGAGCATTTTATGAGCGATTAAATAATTTCAACGCAATATCGTAGTAATGAGTGAATGCAGTCAATGCAGTCAAAGCGTTGGGATTTCACTCATTTGGCAGCGAATCAAGAATCGGTCGTTCGATAGGGGTTTCGGTTCTGAAGGTCGACTCAAAGGCATCGATTAAAACAAAAATAATTAATACAATTCGTGTGACAATGACATTGAAAATGCGTAACAAAAAAGTGTTTTTTCCAAAGTTTACTCAAACCCGACGTTTGCTGTGTTTGCAGTGAAAACAATATTAATAAATGACTGCGAGTTGAGTGAAAAACGATCTGTGTAAAATTGCAATTAAACAGGGCGATTAAGTAGCTGAAGTGTACTGTGTAAACGCTTGAAACCTTTCCAAATTATGCCTGTATAAATCTTACTTAATAATACAAGACATGCACATAAGAGCTAGCAAGGTATTTTTAAAAATAACCAAGAGAAAAATATTTTTAAAAATATTCTCTGGAAAGTACAAACTGCACAGGTTTAATTGCACTGGCTATATATACACTGCATATACTTAGCAACAAAAATAATCATGTTTACGACAAGTACTGTATAATTTATGGAACAAACTTCAAATTTGAGATCATTTATAACATTTTTGCGTTTGTATTAAAAAAAAATGTTATTAATAACAAGTTTTTAATATTGTTATAAATTGTGAGCATAAAGTAAAAAATCGCACATGCAAACAAAGTTGTCAAGCTACTATTTGTCAATTGCGCAACAAAATAAGTTTCGTAATTATTAGCAAGTTTGTACAAAAGATGTTTTCTAATAATAATTTGTATGAATTCAATCCAATTTTATTAGCAAGATCTATTGTTGAAAAATAGATTTTATATAATTGCGAAAACAGTTTATATAACTTTTATCACGTTTTACTCCAACGATAGCTTTAAAAGAGAAATATAAGTTACACTGTACTGTATATTGCTTATTTTTAATAACTTATCAACACTTATATAAGTAATCAAAATATTTCTTTTATAGCAAAAGAGAAAATCTGTAATTGTAAATTGTGCAATTACTAATTATATTTAATTTAACAAGCAAAATTGAGCCAAATCGTAGGGCTAATGTCTTTAAAATGGCTTTAATTGCATTTCTAATGTAAAATTGAAAATTAATCTAGATACAGATTGTTTGTCTTGAACTGTCGTAACAATATTGGATAAAATATTGAGTTGTAGTTAATATCTACGGGTTGTGACAAATGTCGACTAAATTGGAAGAAATCGTTGTAATTCACGTCGGAGTGGGCGTCGAGACTGTGAACGCGACTCGAGTCACACACAGTACTCATATTTTCTGACTTAAGTATTAATTCTTATCAACAAAAAAAAATTGTACATTGTAGTGTATTAGCCAATTGATTGTCACGACTGACTAACGCCGATAAAACTGGAATTTCGGGCTAAATGTGTCTCTAATTTCAAAATCGCATAAATTAATTGAAAATCTTTTTTCTTTTCGCTCATATCGGCTGAGAGTTTGAAATGCAATTTCAGATCAATTATAAAAATAAAAATTAATTAACATATTTCGCAATATATTTCAGCGCTGATAGCATTGCATTTTACTTGTCTAACTCGTACAACAAATTTTGTACAGAACAATATTTAGGAGAAACAAAGTTTGCAATAATTTCGTTCGCATTGTCGGCGCAAATATAGATTGAATCGATCGGTGAAATGCATGGCTGAGAGGCTCGAAAATTGGGTCGATTTCGATGTTTGCGATGTCTTTGCGATTTGATTGTTATATTAGACAAAAAATACAATTAATTGTCTCACTATTCGACCGAAATCTATATTCGAGTGCTTTTATCCTTTTATTACGCAAATCAGAAATTTTGTCTTAAATGCAAATTATTTGCAAATATTTTCGAATCAAATGTATTGTAATTACAATAAGGATTAGGATTTAAGCGCTGACTTGTGAGGGGACATGAAATAGCAAACAAACAATTGCGCTATTAGTGCCGAGAGCGCGGCCGGCATACGCGCCCCGGGCATCGACACTGCATTTGGGAGCGGGTGACTCGAAGCCGAACTAAAAGGTGCCAATCAGTGGTCGGGTTAAGGATTGGGTGCGACTTCGCAATGATATCTCGCACTCGAAGTCAATATTGAATTAGTTTTCCGATTCGAGTCGAAAGCAAAAGCAAAACGTTTTTGTTCTTTACTTTTATCGCTTCAAGTGATGCCTAAAAAGTTTTTCGTTTTTTGCATTAATTAAATTCAAATTAAATACAATTAACAAATAATTGTGAAATTGTTTGCAATCGAGTAAACGAATGGAGATTTTTTCGTTCGCTTATCGAAACGAAAATCGCATTTATTTCTATACGGTTCGCCTTCGAGTGAATCGCCGAAACACTAATTGCAGGAAATTCTCTGCAAAAACATTTAACTTATTATGAAATTAGTGCTAAATTTGGTGCAAAAAATTGCATAAAAAGCGCTACTTTTTTGCACTCGAATACAACGTATAATTAATTAATTGAATGCTTAAGTCGATGCCTGTAATTGAATTGCAATTTTCGAATAATTTTTTAAAAATTATGTTAATTTATATACTAATTAATTTGTTGCGAAAATTAATAAGCAAACTTTTTCTTTTCGATTGCGTAGTTTTTTTAAAGAAAAAACTTCACGGCATAAATTAGACAAATGTTTGTAGCGTAAATTAAGCATGCTGCACTTTAAACATAGTAATGAATAATCGATTGGCCAATACATACACGACTCGACGACTTCTTTCGCTGATTATTAATGTCTTCGTCTTCTGTAGCCATTGTTTGCGAATAATTTGAATTACTATTAAAGTGAAGGAAAAATCAAATCAATTAAACTAAACAATAATTTTTTAAACAATCTATTTTCAAACAATAATTTTAAATAAAAAACAATTTGACAAGGAAAATTTAAATCAAATGAATCGAGTTTTTGTGTAAAAAAACAAACGCTAAATACCATGCTAAAAACAAGTTCGCTATTCAAAAAATTCCTTATATTATTATAAATTAAAATTGCACTTAATACTATTTTAATTATTAAAAATTTCAAACATTATAAAACTATGAAATAACAACTTTATTCGAATTACGGAAATCTTTGTGTTAATCTGAAAAAACTTTCTAAATTTAAACTAAAAACAAATAATTAGTATTAGACTAAGAAAATCGCTAAAATTAAATCACTAAGTAATCAGTTAAGCATGCAACTTCGACGTTACCTATCTCAATTTATACGCACGTATAGCGAAATTAACTGGAATTGTTTGCACTGTATATCCAACTAAATAGACGTCTAAATTGACATTTATTTCCTAAAAATTCATTCGATGTTTGAGGAGAACAACATATGATGTTTACAGCAAACACTCAAAAACATATCAATCGATTCTTTCGATTCCATACATTAGTCAATAATAAATTAAGTGCCAATTAGATGGCCGAATATGAACTGTGTACAGCTATTTTTTCGGTTTGAGCAAGTCAAATTACTAATTTACTGAGTTTTGTCCCTAATTAGTGATAGCGTTCTCTAAATTGATTTTCAAAATGTGTTTTTAGAATTAATATTCATTGTCTTAATATATCTGAATTATTATCGATATAAATAAAATTAAACACGTATAAATAGATTCATTAAATGTAAATGTAATTCAAAGCATAAATTTTAACGCTTTACTTAAAATAAACAAAAATAATAATTTGACAAAATTATATGCAAACGAATCTTCAATTAGAATATTACAATTAAGCAATTGCTTAAACTTTAAGCCCTAAAGATTACATTAGAAGCAAAATGTGCTTGATAGAATAACTTAGCCAAATTAAAAGCATTGCGATAACACCAGCAATTATACCGTACAAAACATTTTGATTGAATTCGAGTTAATTTCAAAATATTTCTAATTAACTTCAATCAAAATGTAAGATAAAAAATCGTTTTTAAATTATTCAGATAAAGTTAATTTACACAGATGAGAAACTCGTGTAAGCATAGAATAAGCATGCTGCTCCCAATCGCCGCTCGTATTATCAACGCAAACATGAATTTCTGCCAAAACCTTAAACAGTATTTTCATTCAAAACGCAGTCAAAGGAATAATTAATACAAAAGTTTTGCAAATTATTTGAAACGCAATTTTGAGTTACATAAAAGCGAGTGTTTAATTAAAAACACAATGAATAGACAGTTTTACATGATAAAAACAAAAGTTCGAAAACGCACTTTTTCGCCCACGTACGTTTCTCGAAACAAGATAAGCTTTTGTAATGTTCAAATTAATTTATTTGAACGCATAATTATTGTGAAATCTATATTTATATTAACTAAATTAATAAGCTTGTTTAAATACACGCGAAAATGTTACTGTGTAATTCTACTTTACATAAAAAGAGTTAATCAAAAAAATTCTATTATGTCTTCAATAATATCTAATCTTAGATTATATTGCTATCAAATTCCCACAAATTTTTTGATGAGTTAAACAAAAATATAATTCAGTTAAAACACAACTAATGAAAAAATTAATTAATTAATTACATTATGTATTAAAACAAAATTAAATATAATTTTTTTAATGCTTAAAAACAAATAATTACAACCTTTCGAATCGACTTGAAATCACTTCAGAAACTAGTTCTCAGATATACTGTTCAAACAAAACGAAAAAAGTGCTTAAATCGCTTAAAAACATCGGCAAAAATGTCGAAATACTAATAAAGTTGAGAAGAGATTCACAAATACTTATAAAAGTTAGTCTGAAATTAAATATTGATTTAAAAATCGATTCCGAAATGAACTCAAAAACAAAACAAATTTCACACTATTTAGAGAAGCGATAAAAATGCGACGAAATTCTCGAAATTCAGTTTCGACTGGTTATCGAATGCAGAATATACTGTGTAATACAGAAACAGGAAAGTCAGTGAACAAAATACTTTGCAATTAATCTTTCATTTTCACCACTCGCTGCTAATATCATCATGAAATATTTATATGAAAAAATAAACAAACAAATAAAAAGGCAAATAACACGTGTTCAACATTAATAGCATTCGTCGTTAGAAAGCTATTTTATGCTGTTTAAACTATCTAATAATTTAAACATAAGCGCAGGCCGTTCGACTACTCCTAAAGTACCTTGGTGCATTTACTCGCGATGCGTTTCGCTCTCGAAAGTCATTTGTAAAATATTCCCAACAGTTGTTAAAAACGTTTCAATCAAATACTTCAGAAAATATTCCATTTTATATATTATTTAATTTATTTGAGTTTTATATAAATATAAATTAACGTTAAGATCGAATAAGCATTACAACCAATTACAGCATTTAAGATCAAATGTTTATTCATGCAAACTTCAACAAACAAACTAATCTTGTTAACATTTCTCGTTAATCTCGTCTAAAAAATAAGACCAATAAACTAAAACCCCTACAGTATAGCAGCGATTAATTTTAAAATTCAACCAAAAGTATATACTTGTTACTCTGGGAATTGATTTGTCAAAATTGTGTCAAACGTTTTATTTCTCTTTTTATAGAAAATAAATTTTTATATATTTCGGAACTAAAGCAAAAATCTCGAAATACTTCGATGTACTACAGGGTAAATATTAATTAAATGTTTTAAAAATAGTTGAAAATATTCGCAAACGTATCGTTAGATTAGGAGTTAATCGGAAATTAATGTAAGCCATCGGAGAGTCAGACTCCGCATACATCGACATATAAATCGCGATAACATGCGTTACAAAACACTTTTTCATCATGCTCGAATTAGATCCTCATTACACTGAACGAACTACAACATCGCGTTGGAAGTTGTTTTTAAACACACGTTTATCAAGACGCATTATCACTTGTTTATGGGAATGGCGAGAAAGAGCAAAAATTAAAACTATGAATAGTGATTGATAGTGAGGTCTAAATTAAAGTACATTTATATTAGAAGTTTTTGCGATAACTATTGATAGAAAGGGTATAAAAAATCTGAAGTTAATATTGAACTGCAATTCGCGAACTTTTTGCTGATTGCATGCGATTTCCTCGAGTCTAAAGGGGAACGGAATGGGAAAGCAAAGTCACGTTCGATCCGTTTGTCACTCACTTGAGTGCAGCGAAAAAAATCTGAAATAATAGACAGAAAAAGAAAATGCTTTTTATTCAATGCTTTTATCGAATAGCACTCGTATCGCAGCCTTGGATCTGTTTTTGTGCCTTCGCAGCGACGCGTCTACAGAGTATGCCATTGCCTGAGCCCTACATTCGCTGTTACGGCATCGCTGTTATGCACAGCACCCGAACAACCAGATTAGTCACTCAAACCATTGCACGTGTTTTCACCGCTCACTCGACGACTGACGAGAATTACTTGAATGCCTGCCAATCGACTACATGTACGGCGAAACTGGAAAGCTATGCCTAAACGATAACTGACTGCGAGTGGAAAACAACGAAACGCCGTTTCAAGACTACACAGTCTCTCATTCGCTATTTTGAGCGCTGAAAGACACCATAGCCACCGAATCGGATCGTAGCAATCAATACGAAAGTTTAAACATGTCTAAATTAATCTTTACCTCCCTCTACTCTCTCTCTCTCTCTCTCTCTCTCTCTCTCTCTCTCTCTCTCTCTCTCTCTCTCTCTCCCTGCTGCTTTTGCGCGGTACTCTCTCCCTAATATTAATTAATAGCAATTATATTTTTAAATTAGCAAGTTAATTATGTTTTTATTAAAGATGCAGGTACTATAATAATAGCTTAATTGAATTATGCTTTGAATGAATTCGTAAATTTAGTAAAAATATAAATAATTTAATGTTTTCGTAATGTTTTTACTAATTAAAATTATGATCGATTTATAATGTACATTGTTACAAAAAATCCAAATTAGCATATTTTGAAATATTGTTTGTAACTAGATCGGATCGAAAAT
Organism: Metabelba pulverosa; assembly: GCA_034697605.1. NCBI lineage: Eukaryota > Metazoa > Arthropoda > Arachnida > Sarcoptiformes > Damaeidae > Metabelba > Metabelba pulverosa. Next base: position 17,393 of record JAQIXC010000483.1, on the reverse strand, counting down.
AGTGTACTGCACAGCGTATTGGCTCCAGATCGCGCAAACATGTACATGGCAAAAATGTATTATTAGATTAAAATAGTCTGTTATAGAAAGCGATTGCACAACATCTGAAACACAGCGAAAAACACATTTCGGATCGAATGGCGAGAATGAGGTTCGGTTCAGGTCTGCCGAGTCTGTCGTTTCGCAGTCCTTCTCCTAATTAGATCAATACAACTGCCGACTGCCTCTCAATGATGTTTGCACTCAAACCAAAAACAACGAAAGTTTTTCTCCAAACAAAATTGTAATTCGCAAAACTAAAAACAACTCAATGTAACTGATTCTATAGTATAACTGTCTAAACTAATCAATAAAAATTAAAAATTAAGAGAAAATATTGAATGCGAAACGAAATGTCTGTTTCCACGTCTATAACACAGACACTCGAATAGAGGGATAACACGATTGCAATTAAAATTAAGAGCAATTCATATATGAAAAACATTCAATTGATAAAAACCAAAATCATATACATGTATAAAATTAATACTTTATTAACTTAATTGCTTGTTTTTTTCGCAAGTGTATTGAACTCTAACTAATTGTGTGTAATAATTAGCAGGATAAAAAATCATTTCTCCAAATATTGTTTTTACATGTGTTTGGACTGAATATCGCAAACGAGAACTGACTGCAAAAACACATTATCTTTTTCTACTACAATTGTTTTATTTTGTTCATGCTATTATCAATACATCAAACAAATGAGAAAAACAATTTAGATTAACGCTAACTGTTTTGTCTCAACAATTCTTAATTTTATATTTTATATACTGTATAAATTTTATTTTTATTTCCCCAAAGAGTAGTAAAAAAAGACGTTTTTGTATTCGTATTGAACGCAATCCTTGATTCCGACGGCACGTGTGCCGACAAATACGTATTTCAATACTTCGCAGATAGTATTGAAGATATAATTTAATCGCATGTTTGTATTATAACTGTACGACTACTCCACGCAATAATTATTTAAATTTATTCTCTCTTTTTTTGTACAGTATATATATTTCAATTTTAGTTCACAAACGCGCTATAAATATGAGAATTAGTCCATCTGTTTGGCAATTCACATAAATTTGTACATTTTATCGTAGAAAAAAAGCCTACACACGATTTTCTAATTAAGCTTGCTGCAATTAATAAGAGGAATATTCTGTTGATGTTTTGGAATATTTTATTCTCATATTTTGTCGAAAATTGTTTACTTGCTGCAAACTTACTTAATAGGGGCAAGGTAGTTTATAGGTATGAATTATTCAATTGTTGGCGTAGTTCGCGTCGTATAGTAACTAAACATAAAACAAAAAATTTTGTTGCATTGAAGTTAAGGACTAAAGATTATATAACAAGCAATCATGTTATTTTGCTAACTGGAAAATAAACAAAAATTCAAACAAGCTCAATTAGCGAATCGATACCAATCATTAATTTATACAGTAATTTAGGTCAGACTTGTTGGTCAAAAAAGAACATAATTGTTTTTTTATCCAATATTAAATTACTACTGTATATACACTGCATCTAATATTAGATAACATAAAAATATATTTTACATTAAGGTCTACAAAAAATTGAAGGTGTTTAGCGCTTTCTGTCATTGCATCTTGATAAATGCAGTGTCTGTCGACAATTATCATGGTCGATAATCAAAACAAACAGCACTCGAAACAGAATTTCGTGTTTCCTCGTCGAGAGAGTCAGACAATAAAAAATTTGAAATCTAAAAAAAAATGTTCGCTATTTGTCGAAACTAAATATTTATTTATCCCAATCATACTATTTGTTTAGTTTATCTCAAATATTAACTCGACTGCTGCCAAGAATTAGCAGGCTTAAACAAGGAACAAATAAAAATAATCATCATCACTGAATAAGGAAACTTTAAAAATTAAAAAAAACTATTTTTGTTGAAAAATTTCTATTAAATAATCGCGAAATTAATGTGAAAACGAGTGGAAGTAACGGAAAAGCGTTGCGAAAGAAAAAAACTCAATTCTCGACTCGCATTGAGAAATACGAAGTGCGTTATCATTGGGGCTGAACTAACTGCGAAAAATATGTCAATTTCTTCAATAAAACCCATTTGTTGTGTAGTGTTAGGCGTAGAAGACGCAGCAGAAAAAAGCGACGAGATAAAAATGCATGTTTGATTAAATTGGGTAAATGTTTAGTGAAATGTTTGGTTATATTTGGAAATTCTCTGTTTCGCCAAATCGGGTGATCTATTGATTGCGCGATAACTGCGTGAAAAACATTTTTTTATATACTGTATATTTTATTTGAAATCTAATATCAAAGTTGAGTCAAAATTCGTGTCTCATTAATGTTTTGACTAAATTGTAAATCAAATCGAAAATATACTGTACAATAAAAATTCAACATTTGATTCGCATTTATTTAATACTGTAATAATGGCGTTACGTAATGAATGGGAACTCAAAATTTGTAATAAATTATAAATTTGTTGATAACTTTTTATTGAATATACGGCACAATATATGTTTTATTAGACTGTATGATTGCCACTTTTAGACATTTTAGGGTTTTGTAGCCACACTTAGCAATAAAGATTGAGATGCCAAGATGAAATTATTCGGAATTTATCTTAATTATCAAGTAATATGCTCATATTTACGCACACGAATCATATGATCATTGTATTAAATGACAGTTATGTTGTGATAGAGAATATGAATGTTTAAACTCGAAGACTCGGTTTTACAGCTAAACAACTCAATTGTATCAAATGATTCGGCGCTTTATCACATGGCAAACAAAAATTCACCCATCTACTATTTTAATCAGTCTGCAACCAGTTTGAACTGAAAATACCAGACATTTCGCGAATAAAATATTTATTTTTAAAATTCTATAGTCATTCCGAAATTATTCTTTCATAACAATTCATAGAATATAAAAATAAATGAAAAATATTTTTTAATGATTCTGTTTATCATTCAAAAAAATATTTTACTGAAAATAATTCAAACAAAAACAATATTTTTTTTATATTCCGGATTCTATGTCTAAATTATGTTATTTTCAAATAATTAGAACTCGATTTGAAAAATTGATTTATAGTAAGTTATAAAACATTTTGAACATTAAATTTTGTTCAACATATGAACGTAAGAATTAAACAGATTAAAAGTTTCAAAAAATATAATTATGAAAATGACTTACTTTTCGAATAATTTTTTGTTATTGAACGGCAAGTGTTGTTGAAACCAATTCTGGTTAACGTATTGATTAGTCTCTGATTGAAAGCTATTAATATCTAAATTATTCGGCATTTCTGACATTTATTAGGCTTTAAGTGTCAATCGATTTTCAATTGATATTCAGCTAAAAATAATTGAAGAGATGCGCCGATTATTGACGAGACGTGTGTTCGGCCGAAAAACAGTGATTTTAATTCAAAATACAAAAAAATTATTTTTTATTATTCAATGTTTGTTATTAATACTGAATCTAAAAATCTCGAAATCGATATAAACTAAACACTCGATTCGTATTGGCATTCGAACCGTTCACTCGCTTCGTCTATATTTATATTTGATTTTCGGTCAAAGAATTGAAATTAAATATATTTTTCGCTTCGAATCGAATCGAAATCGAGATAACAATTATCGCAGGAATTGTGAATTTTTAGCATTTATTCTATCGATTCACTGCTCAGGCGATAGGATTGTAGGATTGTTGGGCTGTTTGGGCTGTTTTGGCACACATTCAACGGATAGGCAGCGGCAGAGGCAGAGCCGAACAGAAATACGTGTTTCTCTCCACTGATTCTACTCGAGAACTGATTTGTACCTCAATTTTGTCTGGCATTGAAAATCCGAATACTTGTTGCCAAATGTCGTAATACTTCAGTAGTTGTCTCTCCGATTGCGCAACAGTTCCAATGGTTTCGAGTCAACGCGTGTCAACACAGCCTAACTGTACACCAGATCAGAATATACTGTGTATTATGTATTATATATACAATTCGCACTACGACTGTACCGCTCGTATACACTCACGACCGCACTCTACGCACGTATATATCGATGTATTATACAGTACAGTGTGTTATATCATAGACAGTATACACAGTATATACGCGATATCGATATGAGTACTGATAGGAACGGAATATTGTAATGCAATCGCAATCTATGCACTCGTATCGCACTATCAATGGGGAACAGCGGCAGACAATTCGTCAAAAAATTTGTTGGAAAATATGCACTCGTTTTCCACATTTACTAAAACGCGTTTCCAATTGCAATATACGGTCGGCTGTCGGCGCAGTCGTCGCACTCGTCAATCCGTTTACGCCGTTTACACAGTTTTTAATGAAACAAACATTTATTGAGCGTTGAATTGCAAAAATTATTTCGCAAATATGCTATTTATTTCGAATTGTTTTTTTTTGTGTACAGGTACACCATGCTTATTTTTTCATTCAAATTAAACGCATTCGGTAATTACCGTTTCAGTAGGTTTTCTCATTGCGCAAACGTTTTTTTATACAGTATAAATTTAACGATATTTTTAAGAATAATTAAGATCTTTTTTCTTTGTAATAAAAATAAAAGCAAAAATAATATTTAAGAGCGATCAAACTGGATATTAGCATGCTATTACGTGCACTCACTTTTTGCTATTTAAATCTGAAATATTTTCAAAGGAATGTATTTTCGAAATATCTCTTCCGATAAAGCAATTAGTATTCAGAGCTGAAAATCGATATATTTATTGCATTTTCTCAGTTCAACACATTAGCTAATGTCGAGATAATTAGAGAATTAAAAAAAATTATTCCGAATACTATTGCGACAAATCCGACGGTCGTCTCATTGCCTCTTCGATCGCATTTCTAGACTAATGTCAAACACAAGCTGTTTGTCTAACGACATGAGAGAACAAACAAAAAAAAACAATTAATGAAAAACAAATTCCAAGTGCTTTCACGTGTGGATCAGACGACAGAATTGATTTCTTTTTATAGCGAATGAAAAAAAAACGCAAATATTTTATTCGTATAATAAGTACTATTTATTATTACTAGCGTTGAATTGCTTTGAATCGAATATTAATTACTTTTAAACGTCGTTTTCGAATAACAAAAAACTTTTCTTTACTTTTAAATATATATAATATAACTTATTTACATCAAAAGGAGAAGAGAGTTATTCGTTTAAACCACAGGAGGTTTTTCGGTAATATTTTATTCAATTAATTGTCTATTAAATAAACTAGTAGCTTTCTTTCAGCTTTGATAAGGATTTTCGGGTGGCTTTACATTTCAAAAATATAATATAAAAACAACAAAAATGAGGTAAAAAGTGAGAGAAAATTATTTTATCGATTAGTCCCTAATGAGCAATAATTTTGAAATAAATATCTTAACAAATGAGTAGAAAAACTATTAAAATACTTTAAGAGCACAAAAATAAGATAAAAGTAATAAAAATAAAAAAATTGCACACTTTTTAAAAGAGAAAAAAAACAATAAAAAATTGAGACACGAGTAGCAAAAATGGGAATTAGAAAAAACGAGACAACAATTGAGTCGACAAATAGTTATCAATAGTTTCGATCACAATATCAAATCGAGATTTTTTTTTTGTTTCGTTAGAATCTAAGTTAAGAATTAATTTGTATTTTTATATTGTTTTTCGTTTTTGTTTTGGTATAAACAATAAGATTTGGATATATTTTGAGTTATTTGTCATTTGTCTGCGACTACGAGCGCGCAATCGGGACCCGAGCCGCGTGTGTGTGTCGACACCGGCCGACAAGAACGCCGGTGCGTCTGTGCCTAACTCGCAGCACCTGTACAGACGGGTTGGGTTGGCATCTATACAGTGCTCTGTTTCATGAATGAGACTAAACTAATGTTGTGTTGACTCCGAGAGAGTGATCCGCTCTTAAGAATGCTATTCATTGAGTTGTTACCGAACTCGGAGTCATATGTCTCACACAACTGATTCATTATCTGATAGGATGGCAACCGACTGAGGGTATGGTAGCTCTGCTTCGGTTTCGGATTACCTGCGGATTAGAGTTCAGACAAAGAGAGACAAAACAAATCATTAATCAATTGAACAAAACGTTTGACACGTCTTCGCGAAATCGGAGTTTGTTTTACGGAATAAAGAAAGTTTCGGACAATACTCACAACAAAAAGGAGTTATTTTTGAGTTTGAATTAAGTTTTTTAGTATTTATGTTATTATTGATAGGGAAGTGAACTTCGATATACTGGAAGAGAAAGCCAGAGGAGAGAGAAGAGAGGCAGAGGTGAGAACAGGGACACAGTTTGAACATTAGTTTAATGCAATCGTAAATTAGACATGTTTAAACAAATAAATAAGTAAATGTTATTTCAAATAAGCTTTTGTCGGACCACTCGCATCGCCGGACCCCTACCTACGAACATAACGGGCCGGTTAGTAAGTGGCGTCCATTCGAGCGTCAAATCAAACCAATTATTAATAAAACAATAGAATTAAATGCAAATCAAACGCTAAAACCAAAACCAAATGCAAACAAAATATAAATTTAAACGAAATATGAAACGAAACAAAAGTTATAAAAGAAAAGAAAATAAAACCAAAAATGCATTCAATAATCAGTTATATTGTATTGAAATCAAAACAAAATATAAATTTCTATAAAAATTAAAAATTGGAAAAAACTAAAAGTAAATAATTGGGAAATAAATAAATAATTAATGAATTTGAACGTCAGTCGTACCATAATGTGAATGCTGTTGATTCGCATTTCGGGGTAAGGAGTTGTAAGTGCCGGTGCCGTTAGCGCCGGGCGTAATGTTGGCCGGACTGGAGTTCGATGAGAATAAGTTTTGTGTTTGAGGGGTCTGGTGCGAGTGCGGGTGAACCAGCTTTTGTTGATGATGTACTCGTTGTTGCTGCTGCTGCTGCGGATACGGCGCCGGCGGTTGATGCTGGTGCTGATACAGCTGCTGTTGATATAAGTATTGGTCGTTTATTGACTTGGGGGCCATAACACCGGTAGACGTTTTGGTTTGAGAATTATTGGTTGTGCTCTGAGGGGCACTGATATCTGCACGCGTGGGCCTCTGCGCCGAGTGCTGTCGACTGAGATCACGATTGCGTTGTGCCGTTAAGTACTGCTCGTCCGTAATGGGACTCCGGCTGTCGATTAGACTAAACGCCGAAATACACCACAATTTTGAGACATATTTATCGAAAACGGGTTCGAAGAGTATGTGCGCCAAACCTGGGAGTGTGAGGCCCGCAGAGAACGACACAACAGTTCCTGTAGACCGACCCGCGAGTGAACGGATTCCTCACCGAATGGTTGCGTTTGGATGAAAACGAGCCCTTAATGTCTTCGTTCGTCGTTTGGTTGGAAGTCGTCAAATAGGTGTGAAAACCGGCCAAACCCAGGATCGACCAGACGCTGAAGAAGCAGATAATGCCCACCACTATACTGGCCGGCGAGTCCTTTATCGCGTCTAAGAGGGACCGGCCCTTCGATACTGTAATCGCAATGGAATGTTAGCTCAGAGTTCGTAGGCGAGAGCAGGTGTTTTCGTAGGCTGTGCTTACGTAGTATGAGATGAGTTATAATACACGCGAATACAAAAACGCATAAAAGCGCTAAAGACATGATAAACATATAAAAATAGCGGTAATTCCGTTTCCCCACACAGTTGCCGACCCACGGGCAGTGATGGTCGAAGCGCTCTATAGAGGACAGACGGCGACAGATGTTTGTGAGTGTCGTTTCATTCAATGGGCAATTCAAATGACTGGGCGCTAACATACCGACGCAGTTGTCGCAGAGACTACAGTGCGAAGCGCGCGGAGGTCTGAATATCTTACACGTGAAACAGTACTTCAGTTTTATAGTCTGGCTATTAATCACCACTTCTTTGGTTCGCGGCGGTGGCCGATAGGTCGGGGAGTTCGAGCCGTTCGGCACTTCTGCACACAATCGCGACAAATAAGGCGTTAATCACAGAAACAATTGTCACAAAACACTGAATACATACCAATTTGTCGCTCCGTATCGGCCGCTTCTTCGGGCGTCGCTCGCGGTATAATCCCCGGGTCTGTGAAACTAGTCCTCAATAAAGTGCACAAAACGAAGATAAAGAGAAATGCGGCGACGGCTGGAATCGCTGGACTTATTTGGGACGCAAGATATGGACAGCTATTGGGAGTCGAGAGTCGAGTAAATAATTAGTGAATCAAAAGTCAAATCCGGAATCAAATGAAACTATTGGTGCGAATGAGAGACCAAATAAGACAATACATACTCGAAGACGAAGAAGAGGGTACAGGTGGCGACGATGAGGCTGATGGTGAAGTATAAGACCGATATCTGTTTGGCCATAACGACGCGGCCGTCGCAGTAGAAGCGGTTCCGTCCGGGGAATATATGCCATCGCTTCTTGTGGTACTTCGCCTCGTGTTTGCCGCTGCAATCGCTCCGGACTTCCTTCGGAATCCTATTGTGATTGTTGTGGTTGTGATGCCTCTCGAGCTGCGGCTGACCCGACGCCGACATCGCAGCCATCGACGGACTAATGGTCGACGAGTGCATCGGCTTCTTCGGCGGTCCGTCCCGTGTCTTCGCGTCTCTCGTTATTAACTCGATTGACGTCAGCGACTGCGGCGACGAAGACATCGATTACGGAATCAGTTATTACTTTCAATCGGTTTGTCGTCTATTTGTTTCTATTGTTTTCAATCGGAGTTTGCATTTGATGTCAACATTCAGACAAAACAAATCGCTTTTTTTCGTTTCAATTCATTGCTTATTATTACTAAATGTTATTAATTATTCAATAAAATTAAAATCATTTTCTTTACTAATAATTATTTTCGGGAATAATCTCAGAAAACAAACAAATATTTTTAAAAAATTATTTGTGTTTAGGATTGCGATATAAATATGAAATAAATTATTGTTTAAAAAATGTATAAATAAATTGAGATATCAATCAATACTTTGAAGTATTGGCTATAAAAGACATCAAATATTTGTAAACATTTTCGGGACTCGAAGATCGGTAGCGAAGAGCGGATCAAATGAATCGGCGAAACGTCGACTGCATTCTCGTCGCCAATCGATGTCTGCACTCAATCATCGCTTTTCTCACTCGAACTCAAACACTGTTTATGTATTCAGTACTGGATTTCCATTCACTGCCTAAACAACACAAGAATTTCATTCTTTTTCGACATTCAGTCATTCAGACCATTAGTACAGTCTTTCAAAAATATTTATACCAATCGTTTCGCTCCAAACTCACTGCAAAAGGGCGTAACTCTCAGCGCCAACACTGCATGCGTTACGCCGTTTGTACGCTAAATGTTTGACGCTTTCAAATCACACAAAACGCTCATTTGAATCCCATTTCTCACATCATTAGCGTTAAAGAGTTCATTTGTCATCTTATTGTCAAGGCTCATTTTTGCAACTTGATAGTTTCATTGTTTTAATCTTGCTAGTTTATTAGTGTAATAAAGTTTACAATGATTAAACAAATAATTTTTATTAATCCAGTTATTGTTTTATTCATTAATTGGTTTTTTGTATTAATTTTTTAATGACTGAGAGCGACATCTATGGCGCGATTACTGCGAACTTTATCTGTATTTTAAACAAATGTTTGAAATTCTTTGGGATTTTTAAAACATTTTTAGTCAACAATTGAACCGAAGTTTGAGATTCTGTACAGAATTGCTACAAATTTAGTCTGAAATTAGTTATATTTACTTGAATTTGTATTTTAAACGAATTAGTTATTCAATGAAAAGACAATTTGATTTAAATTTACTGCCAATTGAGTCGAAGACCAAGTTATGGAGAATTTCGAGACGAATGTCAATTCAAGCGATTCTTTGAATGCGAAGAATGAGATCCAGAATATCGACGCAAATAAGGGGAAGAAAAGCCACAAATATTTGGGTATTTATTGCTGAAAAGCTCAGCCATTGGTGACTAATGAGTAGAATTGTGTGCAAAAGAGATGGCATTCCTGTCGTGCGTTTCCGGAGCGAGTATTTTGTTCGGCTTTTCGTCGGCGTTGGCCATCGCCAAGAAGAAGGACTCAACGGCTTTCGATAAGGTCTGCACAACCACTCCAGTCGACGCACCTATAGCTCAATTACTAAATCGTTTTTTAATTGTTTTGAATGAAAGGGCTTTTCCGCCGTTCGGAGCGTACGGGTGGAGAGCGGCGGCTCTTTAGCGCTGAGAGCACTGCTCTGGGGAACGGTATACGCGTGCACTGGCTTTGGCCTCTTCTGCTTCACCGTCTGGAAGGCTATGGGTGTTAACGATGTCAGTGTTTCTCCACTATTCTCACCATTGAATTCAATTCTTAAACTTTTTCTCAAATCTCAATCCATTCGATAGTTAAAAGAGTTTCGACAAAAAGTCGGAAACTTTTTGCCGCGAATTCCGCGAAACGATTCGCCGAACAGTAGAACCGAATTCGCGTCGATTCGAGATCTCTTGGAATACATTGTCGAAGAATCGGAGAAAAGTAAAAAAGAGAATACCGTTAAGAATGAGTCGACAAATGATTGATTTGTTGTTTTAATGACAAAATACATTTGCTATTTGAATAAATAAGTGAAAATAATATATTTTGTTTGTATTTAGCAATTCTAATGAAAATTAAATGTTTTTTATGATATTATGAAATGGAACTTGGAACTTTGCTTTAGAATTTTACAGTGAAAATTGCAATGATATGCTTATATAAGTTAAAAAAATAAAACAATTCTCAGGTTTCTCTCTGAGTCCGGCAGTTGCGACGGCGGGTTAGAAGACATTGCTGTCGAAGAGAGCGGTTTACAGTCAAACTGTCATAAAATATCGCCGATATTATCAGTAATAAGTTAAGAACAGAAGTAAGCGCTCGCATAGTCTCGCGTTTCGACATTTCGCATAAAATCATGCATTTCTTTATAATAATTCCCTTGATTTACGTCGAAATTGTGTTAATTGTCTCGCAATCGAGTCGAGCATTGGGTGCCATTCAGACCACTAGAGCGCACATAGGCTTTGACCCGGAATTGGGTACAACGTGTGTATTGAGTCAATTCCGAGCTTCACTTACTGTCCAACCGAATAGCACTGAGTTTATCGGAACGACATTCGCGGACTTACGGCCCGAAACCGCGGACTACAAGTCGACTAAATGTAAGGATGGAGTGAAGGCTCATCTCTACAGATACGACAACTTTAATGTCTCGAACCGAGAATTTATGCTCAGATTTGTCTTTGAACTCGGCGTCGGTCGTCCCATCGAATTACAGCTCTTGTATCTCGAAGTCCGGTGCGATCGACCCGACGGTTGTGTTAAGTCGGTTCCGAGATATTGCAGAAATTACCATGATAAATGCTACCGAATGCGGGCCAGTTATACATTGGGCTGGGCGAACAGCGACCGCACCTACCAGTGCTCGCACTACTTGCGCACCAAAACGCACAGAGATGTGGAATATGTGAACGAATTCCTGATACTTAGGGGCACTTTCGGTCTCGACTTAAACTTCGTGCGCATAGGACTGGTGAACGACTCGGAAGTGTTTAACCCAAACACCCACTGCTATATGGATGGGATATACGACTGGTGAACAACACCGACGTGTTTAGCACTCATTGTTACATGAATTGGGTAATCGACCCATACTTCTCAACACAAGAATTCCGAAAAGAGAATATCGTTAAGAATGAGTCGAAAAGCAATTGATTTGTTTTATTGTAAAACATTTATTTGTTATCCGATTAAAGATTTCGTTTATATTAATAATGAATTCTTAATCTTTATCTTAAAAAATAATTTATACAATGATTTCATTTAATGATCGCATAGAGTGTGTAATGAATTCTTTAAGTAATAAACAAACCATTAATTAAATTAATGTCAAATAATTTCGAAACAAAACATAATTGGCTTAAAAATCACAATCCGTTCGGCGTCTACGGCCACAAAACCCTTTGCCGTTTCGAGTCATTGGTTTGTCTGAAGCCGTGATTCGCGGTTTGAATTCGGTTCGTGTGGTTAGTATCGCAGTTCGTGCGGACATTGTCGTGTGTTTTGACGAATTTGGACGACTTCTCACTTCTCGCCGATTCCTCTAATTTGCGTTTATGAGTGAACTCCTGATTGCAATCGCTTTGTTTGGCCGCGAGTTCTGTCCCCTTCCGACTGTTGCCGTATTGGCGTTGCGGTAATGGAAGCAAAACTCGATTATATAAAGCGATTAAATTGTAATACTCGTAGCCATTGGCCGACTCCTCCGCCGATAGCCTGTAGTGGCGCTAATAGGGGAACAGGTATTCGACTCTAAGTTATGTTTATTATAGACATTAATTAGGATTATGTTTGAAAGGAAAAGACTGAATAATTAATGGTTTCTAATTCGCGTTAAAGTTCTCATTACGCATTAAGCATGATCAAATTCACAAATTCTCCAGTGCCTAATGTGCAAAGATCAAATTTAAATAACAAATTTTCGCATAACTTTCACTGCATAGACAGTGCGTAGATATTTGTCGATTACATTTTGCATTAGCGTATGGCAAACAAAGTATCATGTTAAAGTTATTCCAATATTTCAATACAATAGCAAAACTTGGCTTTAGACTAGCATGATAGATTAGCGGCTAAATAACATATGCAAATAATCAATAATATTCAGCGAAATATTGTGAGAAACGCCTAAACTTTCGCTAACTATCTGTATTGTCAGAGCGTTCACAATAACAATCTCATAAATCTTGAGCAGAGCTCAGGTGCACAACGACTACCTGTCCTTCCAATGAGCCCTTCAGGCACTGGTTAGTCGAGTCGTGAAATAGAGGACAAGAAAAACAGAAATACTTTTTCCAGTTCTCGCGTTAACTCGCTTTTCGTCATCAGTTCGGGAGAGCAGAGGAACGGCAGCAATGGTTGCGCGCAATGCGTGTCTGTGTCTGTGCGGGCGCTGTCTGTGCCGTCGCTCCACTCGTACGACATCTCCGGCGCCGAAGAACTGAGCGCTCGAGTAGTGGGAAAATACGCGAAACGAATCGCAAACGCGAACTGTGAGTCAGAACAGGCTCTGAATATCGAGGAAAGCGACGAAACTTTTGTTTACGCTCTGCGGGAGTGCTGTCGCGCATGCGTTCACACATTTATTGACACTCGCATTGGTCTCGCGTTTGGACCGAAATTTGTGCGTTTTTTGCCTACAATTACGTCATCAAAAAGTAGTGCAAAAATTTAAAACCCTTTTCAGTAGACAATTGAGACGAAAAAGTTTTTTTGTTTGAAACGCGAGTAATGTTTTGACTAAACTGTTTAATTGATTATCGAAAGAGCGATCGATTGACTCGATATGCATCTCCACTATGAGTGTAATGACTGCTATTCTCACGTTTTTATTGCACTTATTGTCTGCACTTTGTGTTAACCGAAGCAATGATTTAGTTTGAAATGCTTTGAAACTCACTTTTAAACAGTATTTGTTGCCAAACGGTTCGCACAAAACATGAATCTCTTTCTAATAATTCACGCGATTTACGTCGAAATGGCGTTAATTGTCGCGCAATCGAGTCGAGCATTGGGTGCCATTCAGACCAATAGATCGCATATAGGCTTTGACCCTGAAGTGGGCACAACGTGTGTATTGAGTCAATTCAGAGCTTCACTAACTGTCGAACCGAACGACAAGAACTTTATCGGAACGACATTCGCGGACTTACGGCCCGAAACCGCGGAATACATGTCGACTAAATGTAAAGATGGAGTGAAGACTCATCGCTACAGATACGACAACTTCAATGTCTCGAACCGAGAATTTATGCTCACTTTTGGCTTCGAACTCGGAGTCGGTCTTCCCATCGAATTAGAGCTCCTGTACCTCGAAGTCCGGTGCGATCGGCCCGACGGTTGTGTTAAGTCGGTTCCGAGGTATTGCCAAAATAACCTTGATAAATGTTACCGAATGCGGGCCAGTTATACGTTGGATTGGGCGAAGAGCAGCCGCAGCTACCAGTGCTCGCACTACTTGCGCACCAAAACGCACAGAGATGTGGAATATGTGAACGAATTCCCGCTATTTAAGGGCACTTTCGGCCTCGACTTAGACTTCGTGCGCATAGGACTGGTGAACGACTCGGAAGTGTTTAACCCAAACACCCACTGCTATATGGATTGGATTCTCGACCCATACGTTGTACTGAGCGCTACGATAGTCGTCATTGTCTTCGTTTCGACCGTTTGCTGCAGAAGTGTCGTTGAATGCCATCGGAAGCGGAAGCGAACGCTCGCTCGCGATGTCTCCGAACGCTCTTCCGTTCGGTCGCAGAAGTACGAGAAACAGGAATTAGAGGATTGGGATCAAAGCCAACCCCCCGTTGAGCTCTAGACTCCAGGGCCTGGTTTGGCGCCGAAGTCGCAACTATTGATTATATCTGTATTACCGGTTGTTTACGACTATATACTTAACTAATTAGTAATTGTTATGAAAAACACATAAAAATTATTTTACATTTTTATAATCAAATTATACAACACTTTAACCAAAAATCCAAACTTTTGTTACGAAAACTCATTTCAGAAAACTATTAAAACTTCTATATTTGGACATAATTTATGTAAAGTAACATGGTAAAAAGAGCGAAATATTTAGACTGTTGTTGACTGACAGCGAATGCAGTAATGCAATGCAAATTGGGTTAAGTGGAGGACTACTGCTCGCGTGGATCACCTCTTCAGTGATGTCTCACTGACTCAACACTCGCTTTGATTACTGAGTATTGCGTTTAAAGCCATTCCAAGCGATTCAGCCATTGATTAGCGAACTGTCGGTCCGATTGTAAGAAAATGTTTGAAGTCTTGCATTCAGTCACCCAATTGGTGTACGTCTTGTGGACAGCCCTTCACTTATACATATTGGGCGCTATCTATGTCCTCAAAGAACTGAACCGGAAGTACCATTTGGTCACTTCGGTCCGTCACCTCTCGCACGACGACAAAGACCTGCCGAAGCGATTGGACGGCAAAGTGGCGGTCATTACGGGCGGTTCGCGCGGTATAGGTCTCGAAGCCGTCATTATTCTGCTGCTGAAGGGCTGTCATGTGATAATCGCGAGCTCTGCGCCCCCGGAGGCGGTGCCGCACCTCATGCGGAAGATTTTGGAGAAAGTGAAGAAACAGAAGACAAATGGCGACAAAATCGGTAAACTCGAGATCTGGCGCTTAGACCTGATGTCACTCGCGTCGGTCCAGCAGTTCGTTCGCAAATTCCATTCCTCGGGAGTCGAGAATCTCAACTATTTGGTCAACAACGCGGCCATTATGTTCGCGCCGAAGAAGTTGACGGACGACGGCTTCGAATCGCACTTTCAGGTCAACTATTTGGGCCACTGTTTGCTCATTTGGTCACTGATGCCAGTGATGGCGCGTTCGGCGCACAAGTGCGGCCACCGGTCGCGGGTCGTCAACGTGAGCTCATCGACTCATTTCGCGCGAAACCTCTGTCTCAATGACCTCCAGTCCCACAAAATCTATTCGCCGTTCCATTCGTACGCGTCTTCGAAGTTATGCCAAATTATGTTCACTTTTAGTCTCAATGATTGGCTCAAATCCAACCAAACGGTCGGCCAATACGTGTCCGTCAATGCACTCCATCCGGGCGTCGCTCTCACGGAACTGTACGAAAACGTCTGGTGGGTTAAGATGTTGCCATCCCTGGCCAGAGCGCTCTTCCGGGTAAGTGTTCGCCCCATTAGTCGTATCAAACCCTATATTAATTTGTGATGTATTTGTGGTAAAGACCCCCAAAGAAGGCGCAGAGACTATAATCTACGCAACGCTTTCATCGCAATTGGAGGGAATTGGAGGCAAATATCTGGAGGACTGTGCGATCATCCGTTCCTCTCCTTTCTCAGTGAACCGACAATTTCAGGACGAGTTGTGGCAAAAGACGTGGACTTCACTCCACGACTGGATTCAAGACTTTCCGAACCCTTTGCAGACCAACTGAATGTTTGGCTCAATTTTAGCTCCAATTGCTGTCGTGTTTCACAACTAATTATTTAACTTAAACTCAATTTTCTAATTCAATACAAATTAGAAAAACAAATATTTATTCTTTTACTCTATTTTTATAAATAATTTATACAAATATTGAAATAAAAGGTTAAAACAAATCAAATTCGCGTTTAATGTTCGTTAGAGTATAACCCGAGTATAGAATGGATTGAATGTGGGCTCAAAAATGGGGTGAATTAACGACCGGAGAGTCGGGGTTGAAGTGGATGTCGTCGACTTCGATCTCTTCGTCGTCGTCATCCTCTGTGGACACGAATCGCGAGTTTAAACAGCATTTCAAGGATTAGGTTATCGATAGAAATACGCGAATAATATAGTGATTGCGGAAACCCTTCACTCGATTGTCAATAAGTTTATGTATTTTTAACGCAAATAAGTTGTCAATCGTTTCACTAAATTCACGTCGAATTCAAAAGCGAGTAATGAGTGGTAAGCGAGTCATACCTTCGTTGTCGTCGTCGTCGTCATCGTCTTCATTGTCGTCGTCGTCGTCCTCCTCCTCCTCGAAGTCGTGGGACGTCTGTCCGGTGGGCAGTAAGTCGTTATCTCTTGAGCTGATCTCCGAGAGCTGACTGCAGTGCTCTTTCTCCATAACCGTCAACTCGAGCTCTTCGTCCAGAGGTTTGTCCACTTGGAACCAATTCGAGTCGATATATCGCGGACACAGCGACGGGAAGAGCGGCGAAGCCATTGTCGCACTTAGGGATCAGTTAATCGATTCACTAATTGCTTGTGACTTGAATTCAAACGACAATTGCGTTTCGCTTCCAATCAAAACAAAACAATTGATTTTTCAACGCATATGTCGACTATAAATAACGTGTTGTTTTCAATTCGCGATAATTCTATCAAGATTATTTAATAACTCAATTTTAACCGCAATTTACTAATTAACATAACTAAATATTTAATTAAAATTTTATCTTAAAATTTTAATTAATTAAAATATTTAATTGCGCATGATAGTAATTAAGATGCAATTTTTAATTAAGTTTTACTATTTTTAAACTTTGTTACATTTAAACCTAATAAGTTAGGCTAAAGTTTTCAGTTATAAAAGTTTGAATAAAATGTACAAAATTAGGCTTTTAATTTATTATGGTTTATATTTTGAAATTAAATTAATTATAAATACATTTCCGGGCTATCTGTTTGCAAATCAAATATTTTAATTCAAAGCAAATATTTAAATCAATTCAAGTAATGACTAATTAATTGATTTATTTTGAGATAATGTTTAGTGAAATCGACGTTTG
>JAQIXC010000482.1:0-25650 GCA_034697605.1 Metabelba pulverosa | reverse complement strand
AATTGACTATAAATTGACCATAAATTGATCATGACACAAAGGCACTAAATGACAGTTTAGTTTTCGGTTTACGGTTTTTATTTAATTTTAATTAATTAATAAATTATCGAAAAGCGAACGAAATCTATGACTGCTTTTGATTTATACAATAAAAATCGATTCTTCGGCTAAACTGTCGTCGACTGCGATGTCGGTCAGGGCTTCGGTCCGGTCACAGAACCCGAGGCACTGCCGGTCTTCGAACTCGAAGTCGAACCCGTCTTCGAACTCGAAGTCGAACCCGTCTTCGAAGCGGTTCCCGGCTTCGAGGCCGTGGGAGCTGTTGTCGAAGCGGGTTTAGCTGCCGGTGCGGTCTTCGATGCCGGAGCTGCTGCCGGAGCCGCGGTTTTCGAGGGCACTGTTGATCCCGGCTTTGGTGGCGCAGCGGTCGGACCCGTCTTCGAGCCGGCAGTCGATCCGGCTATGGATCCGGCAGTAGAGCCGGCCTTCGAACCGGCAGCAGAGGATCCGGTGCCGCTGAGTGAGGAACCGGCTCTCGAACCGATGGTTGAGCCGCCGATACCACTGCGACTCGACTCGACTGCAGACACCACTGAACGGCCGCCGGTTTTCGAGCCGATGGAAGAGCCGCCCAATGCGGAGCCGACGGAAGAGCCTCCGGTCGCCGACCCGACGCTTGAGCCCGTCTTCGAGCCGGTCTTCGAAGCCGTCTGTGACGCGGGTTTGGCGGCAGTAGCCGACGCATCGGCCGGTGCTTCGGGGGTCGGCTGCTCTCCTCCCGCCTCCGGTGGCGGCGCTTCTCCTTCTGGCGCTGCCGGCGCTGCTTCGCCTCCTTCGCCCTCAGCGGGCGCTCCCTCTGCCGGCTGGTCGGCCGGAGCCTCTCCTTCCGGTTCCTTCTTTCCGCCGCCGCAACAATTGCCCATTTCGTTGATTCTTCAGTCGATTCAGTTGTCGAACAGTTGGACACAATTTACCGCTAATTATATCAATTATTTCGTGTCTTTGACTTCAAAACTCTTAACACTTTTAACTCAATTCTCAACTGTTTTACCCGAAAAATGAATTTGAATTTAAATTTGAAATAATTTTATTCAAATATTTGAGCAATAAATGAGCAAGGTGATTGTATTGTTGTAACTGTCGCGATGTAAGCACTTTAAACTAGTAACAATGTTTTCTAACTCATGCGCTAAAGTGTATCAAGGTAATAAATACAGTGCCGGTATTTTAACTTTAAATACAGTATACTTTACAAACACTTTTGTTTAAAACTATACTGTATTTACAGTAAAGTTTATAATCTATAAACACGTTTACCATTAGAACAGTACTGACATTAACTATAAATTGCATTAAACTATTAGAACGGAAAGTATATTAATATCAGTTTTACCACATATTTACAAAATATAAATAAAATATCATTTGTTTTGAAAACTTGATTCGACGACAACTCAATTAAGACTAATCACAAGAATCGGATCGCAATCTAAACCGCTATAAGAGTAGCCCTAATGTCAAGTAATGCCACACTTTATGTCGTATTCACTGTAGGACTCATTCGGCTCTTGTAAGTAGACATCGATAGTCGGGCCGTAATTGTACTAAAGTTTATATTTGCCGGTCGTGTCGGCCGTCCCGTCGCCGACGGACCGCAAGTACACCGAATGCATGTCTTCGCTGTCGAGTGAATAGTTTGAAATAACTGTAAATTTTCTGAATTATACTTAACATTCACTCAATTTGTTGATTCAGTAATTTAAAGAATTAATGAATAGTAACGCAAATATTCGGTCAATAAATTCAAAATTACTTTAATAATCAATAGAATTCACGATTTATTTGTACAATAGTTTTAAAATTAAAAATCTTTACAATAATTATATTTATAATTAATCGTCGATTTGATTGTTTTATTCTCGAATTTAATCGCAATTTAAGTTAATTTATGCTCTATTTTCATGAGTATTATTCAATCAATTATTTGTTTTTCAAAATAGATGTGAATTTACTTTTCGTTTTCAAAACCAATTATCAGATCAAATAATTATTGAAATTATTGTTGAATCGGAAAAACAAACGACTATTATGTGACAAATGTTGGCAAATCATCAAAACGTTTCGAATTTTTCCCAAAAAAAATGTTTTTACTCCTCAAACAACAAATCGGAAAAAATTCAAAACATTTTAAACTCTTTTTAATAGTTATTCTCTGAAAGGAATGCCTAATATTCGGCTATTTTTCGAATCAAAGAATAACAACTTTTTTGTCAGTTATTCTCACATATCTCACAGATTTCTAGGAATTCGTGGTTAAAAGTAAAATCCGGATTAGAAACGAATCGAATAATTATTTTCGAAATAAAAAAAACAAATAAAAGATTAAAATTCTTCATATCTTCACAACTTGTATCAACAGTTATTCAGTTATTTAGTTTCGAAACATTGTATTTAAGGCACTCTTTCGGTCAGTTCTTATCTATCGTCGAGAAGTGATGTCCACTCTATGTAATGGTATAACAAATTTGTTGGAAATTTAAATTATTTCAAAAAATCGATATAAAAATTATTTCAAAACCTATTAACAACTTATTCTATATAAATGTCTTATTTTATACATAATTTTCTCTTTTTTTCTTTTGTTTAATTGCATCCAATATTCTGGTCATCCGTTTCACTCAATTATCGGTAATATTCGGGGTTTTCGGTGAAAACAACTGCAAAAATAAAGTCGTTTTCAATGCAGATGTCAATGGAATTCAATCTCTTGAGCGATGAATAGCAATGTCTTATCAATCGATTCGAAAAACTTGTGGAAAAAGGAATGAAATTTGTTTTAAATTAGAAACGAATTAAAAATTAATCTAAATTTTTAATCTATAGTACAATTGTTTTGATCGAATTCTCTTGAAGTGACCGTTTGTTCGACTAATGGAATAGTGTTTGTGTTGTTTGCACTCGAGTTGGCCATAGAGTTGGCCATTGGTTTGGCCGTCGAGTTGGCCATCGGTTTGGCGAATGAGTTGAGAATCTCATTGTTCGCCGAATTGATGGCATTATTCGTGAGCCGAGTCGTCGTTCCCGGGAATGAACTGATTTTGATTCCATTCATTTTGGTCAACAGCCCGGCCTTAACCGCACCGGCAGTTGAGTTCGAGTGCAATGTTTGCAATTGATTTGACGACGAATTGATGTCTCCGTTGAGTTCGGGTTTCGATTGTTTTGTTTCCGTTTGCGTTGTATTTGGCGTCGAATTTGCGTTTTGTTTAAGATTTTCGGTTTCTATTGCTTTGGAAAGCAATTGAATTAAAGCCGAATTCGAAGTCTAATTAAAAGCAAACTCTGGAATAAGTGTTGAATACCTGATGTCTGTCGAGAGAACGTCGGATATGAGTCTCCATTCGAGTCTCCACTCAAAGTAGAGCCGAATATACCGCTCGTAGAACTGGTCGACGTTCGGCCGCATTCGGCTTCAGAAGAATCAATCGCTCGGAGAAATCGGGCCAAGTCTTTGACCACTTGCCAGCAGCCGGCGCTTCGGGCGGACTCGAGCAGTAGAGTCGCGTAATGGCGCGAAACCGACGTTTTCTCTAAGTTCTGCAAAACTATTATATAAGAGGCGGCCGTTTCTAACTGTCCCTCAGATAAGCATTTCTGCAATCAATTCAATAGAAATACAATTATTAACAAAATTTTGCCAACACTTATGCGTAGCTATAAGAGAGAGGAATGGGAGGAATGGTTTGAGAGGAATGATGTCAAACCTGGAACAAGTCCTTGGGATTGCCGACGACGGCGAACAGATGGGGCCAAAGGGCTAATTCGGTTTTTCGCGCGCAATGAACGATCGTTTGGAGGAAAACCGGAAACTCTCGGATAAAGTCGATGACTCGGGGAAGGAGTGCGTCGGGAATGGGATGAGAAGTCGTCGCCTCTTCTTCGAGCACTTCGTGGAGAAGGAGTTCGAGTGAATGCGGGAAATACGGCAAAGAAGTACAGCTGTTGGCGATCTCCCAGGCGTGGAGTCCCAGGTTTCGGCGCAGGAGTTCCCGAAGAATGTGATGCAAATAGACTTGACTCGTGCGCGACACCACCGAAAACGGAAGACCAATCGGCAGGTGCCGCGACCCGAGCACTGTGTCATTCTCGGCGCCGAGCATTACGGCGTCGCGGAACAGAATGGCCAGCGGGTAGATGTGGGTCGCGATCGGAAGCATTATTCGCTTCGACATAAAACTATGACTCGACGACTGCTGCTCCGGCACCGGCAGAATTGGAAGCCAAACACCCATTCCTGAAACAAGCAAACAAGCATGCAACAATTTAGTTCACTTCGATTCTCTTCGAAATTGCATTTTCGCCTACCATTCGAACCACAGGAGAGGTATAACGACTCCGTCAGATGCGGTCGATCCGACTTCTCAACCATATTGGAGACCCAGACGTTCTCGACACCCGACGCCAGAATCGATACCTTTTTGTAGATAATTTCGGTGTTTTCGTCGAACTTATTAACCGCTTTAGCGTCAGCCGTTGCCTCCCTTTCCTCCCGTTCCAGAAGCAGAAGTCGGCCGCAAATGTTCATTAGAATCGAAAGCTCGGCTTTAGTGGACTCGATGTGAAGGTTCGTTAAGACGACTAAAGTGACGCATTCGGGCGGAACGACTAAATTGTTTATCACTATTTGGTTCGTATGTGTGATATAAAGGGACGACATTTGGTTGTGAGTCTTGCGGTTGAGAGCAAACAAATGAATGGTTCCGTCGATCAAATACGTGAGTAAACAGTTGTTAAACAAAGACATTAACAGCACTTCGTTGTCGACTTTGGCCACCCGTACGAACTGGTTGTCGAGTTTGTATTTGTGACTATAAGTCCTGATCTCATAGCGAGCGTCGATTACATTAAAACAACTGACGATTATGTGTTCGGAACACCACAACAATCCGCCGCAAACCTCGAAGTCCTTCTCTTGAGTTTCGTTGCCTTTCAGTCATCGAATCAGTTATTCAATTAAGATCTCAAATCAAAAGATAATATATTTCTGACATTAAACACAATACCAAAGAGTTTCCATTTTCGGTGAGCGAGTGAATAGTGAGCCAAACCGGTGCGGCCGGCGATCACAATGTGCTGACTCATGCTATCGATGGCCGCGTACCTAATCGGCCAATTGGTCGTCAAATAGCTTTGAGGCATTGGAATGATAATCCACTGAAGGTTACCGACGGCTATCGGCTGTTGTTCCCAATGCATCTCACCTTCGAGTGGCAAACAATCGGCGCAAACATTAGTTCAACTGTTTTTGAAACTGCATTCGATCGGCACATACCTAACGAACAGTTAGTTGAGGGCATAATCTCCTCAACAATACTGCCGTTACAGTAGTTTTCGACGCAATCACTCGAACACATAGAGGAGTAGTGCTGCTGTTGACCCACATTGACGGCTCCGATGCCTATAAATAGTCTGTCCTCTGAAGTGAGCAAAACTAACTCTTCGTTTATGGATGAGCTCGGGTTAGATGCGATCACACTCTTGGCTAACGATAGCTTCGATACCCCGTTCAGGGAATAGGAGTTTCCGTTTTCGGAAGTCGAGTCCAGTTTTGCACTTTTGGTAGACATCCAGAGATTATAGCCTTAATATCAACAAAAAATAGTCGACTTTTAGGATTGGGATTAGTATTTAAAATATTGAGTGAATGAGACCTTCTTTGCCGAAAGACATCGAATTGACAATAAATGGACACAATTTGATGGCATCGACTGAACCGAAATCCCAGGAAAGACTGCACGCGATTAGGGCACCAAAGACCGACCAAAGAGCAAAACCGCCCTTTTCCCAGGCCGTGGCCAGGACTGTCGAGTCGGGTGTCCACTGAAGACATGTGAGGGCACCGGCAGTAAAGCTAGCGTCTGGAGCGGCACAACAGCACTTGGGTTAGAATCTACTCAATATTATTAGCGAAACTCAATTAAATACCGGGAAAGGTGTCGATGGGAAGGATGAGCCGATGTGTGACAATAACAGCGTTTTGGGTGTCGTCTAAACAAGTGACCACTCCTTCGGTGTTCCGCAACCCGAAGGCAATTAATTGGTATTTATGGTTAATCGCACAACAAATCGCATTATCCACTTCCGGCACAAACTGTAATCTTGAGTTGAATTGAGGCGAACCCGTCATCACATCGGGAGTCGACGGCCGCCCGGTTTGCGAGTGTAAAGGCATGAACGCCGCCCGACCGCAGCTGAACACCAAACCAAAGCCGCCAATCATTGACGAGTACTTAATGTCGACGACATTGATGTCATCGGTGGCCGAAAACGCCTTCGAAGTTAGTTTCCATATAAACGACTCGTCGATACTTCCGTCCCAATTGACTCCACAGATCTCACCTGAAGTGAAGAACCGATTTGAAGGTCAACACAATCACGGCTTTCACTAACAGCTTGCATACCGTTTTTGGTTCCAATCACTATCTCTTCTTCGGCTGCCATTAGACTAAAACCAAACAATTGTCGCGAAGAAAGAGCCGATAAGTAAGGGTTGGAAGAGAAGGCAAAGACTTACCATTTAATACCAGTTGTTATTTGCGTCGAAAAGGACAACACGAGTACTAAAGACGGAATCTTCTCCACAATAAATAGTTCTGCGCTTTCGCGCCGATAGCCGGACATACTTCGGGAGAAAAGAGACAAAAGTTTGTGTGAATTAAAAGCAATTCAATGGAGAAGTCAATCCCTAATCCCATACTCGATGTCCTTCTGTTGGAACAGCGATTCATAGCTATTAACCACTAATTTGTAAAACAATAGAAAGTCTCTATCGGTTTGAACGACGATTAGCGTCGAGTCGGGTCTCCAAACGAGTTGGACATTCGCACCGAAGTCTTCGACGGACTTCGAGTCGCGTATATGTCCGACGATTTTGAGCGATGGCCTGAAGTACCAAATGGACAGTTGGTTCGGCGATAGGAGCGCGAAGAGTGAGCGGTCGGTGTTGGCGACGATGGCGACGGTGCCGTCGGTGGCTTTGAGGGTCTGCGGCCACCCGTACACGAAATACATAGTTCTGGTGCTCGGAGTCGACGATCGATGCGATTTGGGTTCGACTCAAAGCACTAGTCATTTGGTGAACCGAAAGCACTGCAAACGGCGACCAATCAGTCCAATGCAGTCATTGCAGTCATCGCTGCCTTCGCTAACATTTCAATCGGCGGTCGGACGACAATCACAACTCAATTAACGACGAATTACTCATTTGTTTTGGACATACATTGCACTCAACATTAGACGTAAATAAGACCATAAATACAGTCTATTTTCGCCAATAATTATGTAACCGATTCTATTCACGCTATTTGTATTACAAATATTGATTTAGATTTGGTACTTTTTGAACTTACACCAAATGCGATTGTTTCATGTAATTTGTTGTAATAAAACGTTTAAAGTGTGCTGCAATACAATTATAGGGTTGATAGGACCGCAATTGCGATCTACGTGTTAGCGTTGAGAGCCTTTTCCGTTACCATTAGATACTTTCAATTGTAGGCATTTTTGTGCACAAAGTACAGTCTACTGTCGATATGCAAGTCATAGAAACACTTTATAATTCTCGTCTCTTTTCATAACAATCATGTAATTGCTTTTCAATATATTCTTGTTGTATAAAAAAGTCCAAAACTATTAGTTAATTGAGATTTGAGTTTAGGTGTGAATGAGAGTCCATCAAACCATTAGTGGTCTGTTCAGCCATTTGTCTGTTTATGTTATTATGTAATCAATTAAAAGTCGAAATAATATTTTTAGATTTGTTTTACTTTATATTTGTGTTTATTTTTCTATGCATTTAAATATTTAATTCGCAAAACGCAAACAATCACTAAATCGACTCAAAAACAAAGTGATTCATCCGTTCGCACGAATTGAGCACTTCTTCGACATTAAGTAGTCTTTTCTCAACCGAAACACGACTAACGGTAAGCGACAAAAACGAAACGATTTTTTCCATTAATTTCTCGCCTTTTAATTGTCACTCAAATCCACGATTTACTGCATTTCGTGATTTGATCCGAATTTTTCATTTCTTTTGTTTTTGTTTCGCCTATTATTGCCAAAAATGCGGTTTATTTTCGCTAATTATTTGAATGAATAGTTTTGATTTGAATTGATTTGAAGGGAAAAACACGTATTTTCGCAAAATTGAGTATTTTTTCTACGACTGACAAATGGCTATCAATTGTCTCGACTTTTGCATTGCATTCATGCTTTCAATCGGCTATCAATCGACAGATGTTTCCGTAAAATTGTTTTTCAAAAATGTTGTTTCTATTGTCGTATGCATTCATACATCGCTTTTATTGCCATTGATTTGCCGACAATCGCATTGATTGGCCTATAGTTTGCGACCGAAATGTCAGTAATTTTGTGTCGAAATGTCATTACCTATTGATTAGAAGTGAAGTCTTAAGTCTTGATATAACTGTGTGTTTGAAGTGAAGAAACGGTTCAGATGTGCAGAACCGGTCATTCGTATTACGGCTCAAATCAAGCGAAACCTCTAAACCCCTATAACTCCATAACTCTATTATTATTCCAAACTTTTATGACAATTATTACCACTTTTTTGGGGTCACTTCACAAACCCGAAGATACTCTTAAAGAGAAATATCATTAGAGAAACACTTTTTCTTATTTATAACTTCGCATTCGATGTACTTTTTTTTAATAGCAATTAGTTTTTCTCCAATTAATTCAATCCTATTTTTAATCGGTTTATTGATCTCGAAATCTCACAGAAAAAAGTTTTTTCAAAAGTTTTTTTTGTTTTTGTTTTTTAATTTGTATTATGTTTTTAGTTTTTCTGTACTCTTTATGTCGAACCGATTGTGAGTTTGATTGCTAACAAGTCTTCTCTCCGTTCCTCTCATTCCCTCTCCGAACGACTTTTAGCTCTTTTTTCAAATAAGCAAATGGTTTGACAAATAGAGCCGTCGTTTGCCGTCAATTGACTTGACTTCTGGTGCTATTCAGTGATGAATAGCAGTGTTTTCAATGATTTCTCAGAGGCCTGGACTCACAAGTTTCCCAACTGTGAGCTCCCGAAGGCCTGGGAGGACGACGTCAGGGCTAACCTCACGAAACATCAGCAGAAGTTAGCGCTTCTGAAGGAAGAGCTCGAAAAAGAGGAGTTTTATGTCGAATATCTGCAGAAACTGCTCGAAGACGTCG
Source organism: Metabelba pulverosa (assembly GCA_034697605.1). Taxonomy (NCBI): domain Eukaryota; kingdom Metazoa; phylum Arthropoda; class Arachnida; order Sarcoptiformes; family Damaeidae; genus Metabelba; species Metabelba pulverosa. The sequence continues at coordinate 16,413 of JAQIXC010000482.1, read as the reverse complement.
AAAGAGTCAAATCGAAAGGTTTGTCTCATTTGTTACGTCGGCTTTCGGTTCAATTGGTTCGCAGTTTTCGATCAAATATTTAATTGAATTGTGTTTTTAGGCGAAAGTATTACATCAAAAGTGTGTTCGCAGTCGAAACCGACGGCCACTGCGAAGAGCAGTGAAAACGGCGTTAATTCCAGTGATAGTAACGATGAGACGAAGAGTGTGAAAGACGATCAGTACGTGACTGTCATCACAGTTAGCAGTTATGGCGAAATCCAGAGGCCGTCGAAGCCGTCGGAGGCGAAGCAGTCGCTGACCGACAATCCTCTCTATCAAACAGCGCAGCCATCGAACCAAAAGCCCGACTCGACTGACATCTCTTCCGTCAACGAGTCCTCTCTAACCAAACACTCAATCAATCAAAACAACTCTTCAACTGAAGTCAATGTTCAGAATCAAGGTTTGCATTCAATTCGACTATTATTCGCATTTTATCCCAATTTGAAGACATTCTTACGAATAAATTATCGCATTTTATGCGAAACGCAATTTCGCGAAAACTGTTTCTAATTTTAAATTCAATTTAATATTCATTTCAAATACCAACCCATCCGTTGTCAGGAGTTTAGTGTAAATAGGATTTGGTTTTTATTTTTGCATGTTACACGCGAAATCTGTTCGATGTTTATAGCGAGAAATTGGCGTATATTTAAGCGTATATTTAAGCATGCTTATGCTTGAACTTCCTTTGAAGAATAGCGTTCTTATGCTATACAATGAGTTGAGTATAGGATCGAAGCAATCAATTAGAAAGCAATTGCAATGAAAGCTATTTTTCGATTTCCAGTAATTCCTGTTTCAATGCCATCCAAACCATTCGTTTGAATTGAAATCAATTTATATTTTATCCAATTCTCTCACAATTGAAGCGTTTATTCAAATTAAATAACTAATGCATTGAAAATGTTTGCAATTATCTCTCAAATCGCATAAAAGCTTAAATTTGGAGTTAAGGGCCAATGAATTGCTTGCGTAACAATTGGCATGCTAGTTTTGAATAGAGGATGAGTTTTTTCACCGAGAATATGTTTTGATGTCAGTTCTAAATATAGATTGAAATTAGATTTTTGTTTTGTTTATAAACTCGAAAGCAATTGAGTGAAGTGTACGCCTCTGTCCCTACAGTACCGAAGAAGAAGAGACCGCCGACTCCTCCCCGAAAGCCGAAAGTCAATAACAAAACGTTCGGTTCGATTAAGTTATTCGAAACGAGTCGACTCGAGAACCAAATGACGACCAGTTTTTCGGCGCCGAACACACCCGACGCCGACTACAACATATCGATCGCGAGTTCACTACTCGAACCCGAAGTGAAGGCGAATCTGAATCCGGAAGCGACTGATAATAAAATTAGTAAATCTGTTGACAAAGCGAGTGATAAACGAAATGATTTGCCGACCGATTCACTGCCGGTCGACGCGAACCCTCTGTACGACGACGACGAGGACAACATCTACGATACGGTAGCGCCGGATGAGCCGAGCGTTGCCTCCAATATGAATGAGATTAAGAAACATATTTCCGGAACTGATTTGTTTGACTCGAATTCGTTGACTGACAACCTGTCGGCGAAATACTACGATTTGAACAGTTATGCCAATTATGTTAATATCGATTACTTCCTGCGAAAAGACGAGACCTCTTCGCGCGACGACTCCGACGACAACGAGACGAATGTCTCGCAATCCCTGTCCAGCGATCACGACATCGACGACTCGATGAGCCATTCGCGCGATTCCGAACTCATCAAATCGAACTCCGATTTGGTCGGTGCGGACAAGCAGTCCCTGTGCTCTCTCGACCGAAAGGATTCGGTGATTGCGCCCACATATGACGAGGTGTTTGAAGCCGATTCAGGTATTGACTGCTTTTTACACAAATTCTTTTATTTTGAAAATAATATTTTTTTTTTGAATTACAAAAACTTTAGTCGAAATTGAGAGCGAATTGTCAGCGAATCTGAATGATAATGAGGTCTGTATTGAGAAATTAGGCGAAAAATAATTAACATTTAATGAGAATTTGTGTTAAATTTATGCATTGGTTTGCAGACGAGCTACTCGAGTGCGAAGTCGGAACGAATGAATGCGATCGAAGCGGAGAGACTAACGATGTATAAGTGCATTATAGCCAACATCACTGAGAGTGAGACCGCTTACGTTGATTGTCTCAACACTTTGATTCAGGTCTTGAGTCGCGCTCTTCTCCTTTAAACTGTGTTTTAATGCAAAAATATTTCACTAATCAGTATATGAAAGCATTGAAATCAACGCTCGGAACAACACATCCGCTGCTGACGACCGAAGAGTTGTCGACCATATTCTATAAGATTCCCGAACTCTACACAATTCACTGGACGTTCTTAGAAGGACTCGAAAAGCTATCACTTGTCGGCAGTTCTAAGGACAACGCAAACAACTCGTCGATTGGAGACCTATTCAAAGTACTGGCCAGTCGTCTGGGCGCCTATAGCACTTTTCTCAAAAACTATTCCAAAGCACTCGAAACTGTGCATAAGTGCAGTCAAACTAACAATCAGTTCTCCACAATCACTCGGGTATTCAAATGCATTCCATTGATCTATTTTATGGCAATTAATAACTAACTGGGTGTTAAAATATTTGTGTATTGTCCAATTCCAGTCAATCAAAATCGTATCGCACAAGGGTCAGTCAACTGCCCAACCACTCAAAAGCCAGTCAATACCAATCACTTTAGAAGGTATTCGAAGCTCTGAATAATTGCTTTCTTTTCTTTTGTTTTATTATAATTAATGTCTGTTTTGGTACAGAATTACTGCACAAACCAGTGGCGAGAGTCCAGAAAAACGCATTAGTATTACACGATTTGATTAAATACACGTCCGAAGGCTCGGCTGAATACAAGTCACTCAAGACTGCCCTCAAAATGACTCAATGTTTCCTCAATGACCTCAACATTGCGGCCACAGAACAAATGTTTCCGGTTAGCCATCGACTGCCAGTTTCGAACCAATTAATGATTGAATACTGTTTTGAATGAATAATATTGTAATCTTTCGCAACATTTGCGCCGAAACGCAGGTTCAGGACAAAACTCAGAGACGTTTAGTGAAAGAGAGTTTCATCGTTGAGTGCAGTGAAGAGAAGCGAAAGTTAAGGCATTTGTTTCTATTCAATGACCTCATAGTCTGTGCCAAATACAAGGCGTCGGCGAAGTATGCGTTCAATTGTTTGCAATACTTTTTTATGTTCGACAACTTTTTTCCACTAACTTAATATTGAAACTTGTTAAAATTGCGATTATTAGGCAAAAGTTTACTTTCGATCTGAAGTGGTATAACATGTTGAGTGAGATTACAATACTGGACAACGAGAGTCAGTCTAATAGTAAGTCGTTTTCTAATCGATTGCATTGTTTTGATATTAAATTTGAAATATTATTTGAATTGTAGTCGAAACGACTAAAGACAAGGAAAACAATAATAATTTACTTAATATAAAGTCAAGAGTCAGTAATACTCGCGATCTTATAGTCCGCGAAGAGGAGAAAGAGGTTCGACTGCTCTCAACGAATAGCGAATCGGGTTTTCAAACAAAATATTAATCTTTTAATTGCTTCGACAGAAGGGAAAGCTAAACACAAAACTGTTGGACAAATTAAAAAAGAAAAAAACAGAATTGGTATGCATTTGACGCTACACTGCTCTACCGGTGGACCGGTTTCTAAACGAATGTTTTGTTTTGATTGGAAAGGAGGCACAACTGGTCCTGTTTTTACCCCAATTGAAGTTCTCGATTAGTCATAAGAGCGGAAAAATCTATTCGTTTTACTTGTCGTCCGATTTCGAGAGAAGCCAATGGATTGAATCGATTAAAGTATTACAACAATCAGGTATTGAACCGCTTTTTACACCTAATCAACGATTAATTGTCCGAATAATGAGAAAACTTTTAACAATTTTACAAATCGACGAACACTCGAACAGCGCATACGAACGCAAACCATTCGCACGAATCGATTAGCTTTCATGAGCTCCAGATCTGGATTGAAACCTGTCGTAAAGTAATGGCTCTTTTTAGTCACTTTTATGCATTGTATTATATTTTGGTACTTAATATCGCATTTGATTTGTTGCGCAGAATTTGAATCCGAATTTGGGTTCATTTCTGTTGCGTTCGAGTAAAGACGAAGACCTCCTGTTCGGCGATCTCTACCTAACTGTGCAGCACCTGAAGGGACTGAGTAGAGAAGCGGGTATTTGATCCAAGTTTACAGTTATTTAAGCAATTATTTCATTTGTGTTGAATTGAACTTTAGATATATTCTTCGCTCTGGAACTCGACACATATGGCCACTACCTTCAGCGCGCAGTCACCCACACCAGCAAACAAAGTCTCGAACCTCACTTCGATCAGGTATGCGCTCGGCTCTGCCTACTCACTCAAATGGCTTTTCGATTAAATGATGGTTTGTCTCACTCTATAGGAGTTTGTACTCGATTTGGACGGAACGCAAACCATTCGTATTCTTTGCTACGAAGAGATAACTGGACAACAAAAGCCGTTCTTTAGGGGAAAGACGAGTCTTGAGTTGAGTCAGACGTGGCTTAAAGACAATGCGACGCAACAAACGGTTCCCATTTTAGATGTAAACGCATTTTTTGCTCACTTTGTTTGCTTAGTCACAATAGTTTTAACATTATGTATTTGTTTTTCAGTGTATATTAACTTTGACGTTGAGATACGTGTCCTCCCTGTCCAATACGGCCCGCTTTCCCGCTTCGAAAGTGTGCGGAGCTTTTGGAATGAATGTCCAACAAGTTTGCAAGTAATCTATGATTTGATTTTTATAATGAAGTTTTTGTATTAAATTTATTTCATTTGAAATGACATTTGACAGGAAAGAGAAGACTTCAGTTCCGTATCTAATATCGAGTTGTATTCGAGAGGTCGAGAGGAGAGGTATGAAAGAAGTCGGGATTTATAGGGTTTCCGGCCTTTCATCAGACGTACAAAAACTGAAAAAGGCGTTCGAAACGAGTGAGTGATTTGTTGACTCTTTTTGATTCGCTTTTGTCGCGAATTGCAATTGAATTGTCGACTCGATTGGCCGACAGATCCATACGAAGCCGACCTTCTCATGAAGGAGATCGACATCCACTCCGTCACCGGAATCTTGAAGTTATATTTACGCGAATTACCCGAATCGCTGTTTACGAACGCTATGTATAAAAAATATTTCGACGCATTCAGTGAGCGATTAATTGAACGAATTTTCTCAAAACATCTATTGATTGAACCTTTTCTTAATCGCAACAAAAGATATCATAAATCAATCGGAAAAAAGCAAACGTTTGTTGAGTTTGTTCTCCTGTTTGACTCAACCGAATCAAAACATAATCACTGCTCTCATCGAACATCTCTATAAGTAAAGCGTTTTTTCATTTGTTTCGAAAGTTTTTGTTTCAAAGATTTTAATTGAATTAATCGAAAACAACACAAATGTCGGAATAGAGTGAATCAGTTCGAAGAGCACAATAAGATGTCTTTACACAACTTGGCCACAGTCTTCGGGCCAACGATGCTGAGGCCGGGCGCGACCAACAACTCCGGGACCAACCCGACAGTGGCCGAGTCGTTCACCGCCGGCACGATCGACGTGATGGCACAGGCGGGCATTCTCTACTTCTTCCTCCGGCGCAAGGCTTCCGGCCTTTTGCTCACAAACAGCGCTACGGAAACCCAGTGCTGAACCGACCGCTCGATTCGAAACGAATTCGGGTTTTGAATATATTAGAAGTCATTTCGCAATTAGTTTTGACTGCTTTTTGTTTTCGGCCCAAACCCGCAGTTTTTGTTTCCGATGTTTTGTTTAGTTTTTGCAATTTCTGGTCATTTTTCGAATTGGAAAGTCTGGTCACAAATCAATTTACGAAACAATTCTTTTTTCACTTTTTTTAATACTGTTTTTCAATTTTGCAATCATTTCAACGACTTTTTGAAAATTGACTTTTTATGCATTCAATTCATACAATCGAATCATTTTTTTTTTATAAAAATGTTTTTGTTTTTCGACTTAAGGCTATATATATTCCACTTTATAATTGATATTTATTTGTATTTTCGAAAAACAAAAACAATTTTTGCCATAAATTATACAATACTTTTGTCCCGATTTTCGAAGTTTACATATTTTTCACACAAAACAAAGTTTTTTTTTGATTTGATTTTATGTGCAATTGAGTGATCACTCGATTTGTAATTCAATTAAATTATAGATTAATATATCATTCAAATAAAGAAAAGTATAAATATATTTCAAATTTTAACATTGCTTTCAATTATTTATATTAAAAAAATTAGTGCTATATTAAGTAGATAGTATCTTTTTAAAATTCTTGTCATGAAAATTGATACTATATTCTAAAAATGCGCAAGTATAAATTTGATCTATAATTGAATGCTTATTGAACTTGAAGTTTGCCTGGATCATTGTAAATTTTATTTCTAGTGCTTTTTGAATTGATAGTTATGTGTTAGGTTGATATAATTTTAATCATATTAAAATATTCATATGTTTGGCCAAGAATAAGCATGCTAAATAGCTGGAAAAGAATCAAATAGTGAAGAGTTTAATCGGTTTCTATGACAACAGAGGCTTAAAGTTGTCATTTTGAGTGCGAAATCAATTGACTCGAATGTAAACAAACATTAGTTTTAATCCGATTTTTAGATTTTTATTCGCTTTTTAAGTCTTATTATTCGTAGAAATCGTTAATTATTTGTGAAATTATATGAATATTGTTTAGCAATGAGTTGTTCCGTCGGTTCGTGTTTTGGTTTGCGGTTTAGTTGAGAACTGATTGAGTGATGGATTCAAATGAACTCATTTCGACGGATCAGACACTGAGTGTCGAAAACAACTGCGAATCCGAACTGACGTTAACGACAACCGAATTGATCGCCGACTCGAAGCCCGAGTCGAAGCCGAAAGAGGCGGACATTGAGTCGAAATTCGACGAATTGACCGAAAAGACCGAAGACTTGGAGAACGAGAACTCGTTATTGCGAAGGGATTTGAGACGTAAAGAGAAATTGATTCGCGTTTTGATACAGAAGTTGCGGTCGAGTCTCGAGTCCTCCCGACTCACCGTCGATGCCATCGAAAAGCAATTACTCAACGACTCACTCGACGACGACTTCGATTCCGAAGTATTTGATCCGAAACTCGATTTCAATTCTTTCGATACTTTTTCGTAGTTTTCAAGACTTAAGTCGTCTTTAGTTTTCGATTTGATTTTAATTGCTTTGAAACCACTTCTGAAGGCAATACTACCGCAAGACTTCCTCGACTTCGAGATGAATCAGGACCTCATGTCCGACACTTCCAATCATAGCGACGGCTCCGACAGTTTGGCCGAAGACGACGAGGACTGGTCGCCGAAGAATCGAAGGGATAAACCGAATAAAGAAGGTTTGGATTGATATCGAAATTGGGTTTAAGTTTGAGAACTAAACGCTTTTGGTCTGAAGGCAAGTACCGGTGCAAGTGGTTGGGCTGCGGCAAACTGTTCTCCCGGAACGCCAACCTCAAGCGTCACTACGACACACATCTCCGCAATCGGACCCATCAGTGCCAGTGGACGGGTTGCGGCAAACGCTTCACCGACGCCAGTAGTCTCAAGAGGTATTGCAAACGAGTTGTCAGTTTTGTTTAGATTTTATATGAATTTGTGTTTAAACTGTGTATCGAAGGCACCGGCGGAAGCATACCGGAGCCAAGCCATACAAATGCAATTGGGAGGGATGTGACGCTCAGTTCGGACAGGTTTGTGCTCTTGAGTGAAATGTCGTCCGACGAGTGAACTAAGAATGTCTGTACTGCCGGTGCTCTGTAGGCGTCAATCCTTGCCTATCACCGCAAATCCCATTCAAGCGAACGGAACAGAAGCGCAAAGAACGCGACGAATGCGCGAAACAATCACTCGTCTCATAGCGAACCGTTCACTTGCGATGAGTGCGCGAAGACGTTCGACAACGTGACGAATCTGCGCCGACATCAGGCCATACATAACGGCGCCCGACTTTACTATTGCGATTGGGAGGTAGGGCTGACATGAGTTGAGAAATATTTGAGATTTAATTGCAATTCGTTTGTTGTGTTGAAGGGATGCGACAAAAACTTCTTGGAATTAAGTGGACTTAAGGTATGTCTTAATTGAAAATTCACTCAAATTTTAATTAATTTGAATACTATTTTCAAACCACTATTAGCGCCACCGGAGGATACACACGGGAGAGCGGCCGTATAAGTGCGATTGGCCCGGATGTGGGGCCAGATATAGTCAATCGAGTCATTTAAGTACACACATAAAGTCACATAAGAACGAGAGAGACTACAAGTGCTCGCTTCCCGACTGCACGTTCGCCGGCGTCCGCATGTCTGACCTGCGGAAGCACTTGCGCCGGAAGCACAAGTGGCAACAGTCGGACTTCGATGAGTTCGAAGACGCCGTTGACAACAGTTTCGCACAAAATCTCATTGATTCCGATCTCTAGGCTTTCGGTCGTTCTCTTCATTATTTGCTTTTCGATTATTTCAGAGTTTTTTATATTCATTTCAATCATAACTTTTATGTTAATTATTAACGAATTATTGAATCATTTTTTTTAGATTAAAGTCATTTATTTGCAAAATGTTTTCAAAAACAAAACAAAAGACTTTTAATGAGTTGTGCCGTAAATATCAAAATTGTTTTATAAGAATCTATTGATATCTTATTGTTTATACAAATTATATATAATATCTATACGACTACTGGACTCGGAGTTGTGGTCTGATTGCGGACAACGAGTCGTTTGCGCACAAGTCTTCCCAACGAGTTATAGCGCAAACCGTTGAGCTCTGGCTTCGGTTGGGTTCGCTTCGGCTCCTGATATCGGAATAAATCCGATTCCAGTCTTATGTCAGGAACGGGTGAAACGCGCACCGAATCCGGTTTGGGTTGGCTTTGGGTTTGTTGTCTGCTTTCGGATTGAATTCTCGATTGGCTCTGAATTCTCGGTTGGCTTTGGATCAGTTGTCGGCTTTCGGACTGAATTCTCGGTTGGCTTTGGATCTGTTGTCGGCTTTCGGACTGAATTTTCGGTTGGCTTTGGATCAGTTGTCGGCTTTCAGATTGAATTTTCGGTTTAATTATTGTTTGAATTTTGGGTTCATTTTGGTTTAGTTTATGGGTTTGGGTCTCGTTTTTCGGCGACTTTTTCTGTGGGTTCCCGCCCTCGCAGACGCACATATCGGTCGGACAGTTAGGGTCGTCTGCATTGCAGTTGTCGTTACACCAGTGGAACATTCCGACTGAGTTCTTGTGAGCGCCCATAGCGTCGCAGAGGCGGAAGTCCGAGGCTTCGGGGCCTTCCGTTGCATAGCAGCCGCCCTGAAGTGGTTTAATGGCATTCAGTTTGAATGCATTCAAGACTTTGACGTAAATAGTGAAGCGTTTGAAAGCCTTCACTTTGTAGGGCCCCTTACACTCGAGGGCGCCGTTGATGGCCATCGTTGACGCACCGAACCGGCCCTTTTGCACGCCGTCGGCGTTGTGGCAGTGCTTGGCCCAGTACCAGAAGGCCGAGCCCCAGGCGCCCTCCTCTGTGTCGGACACCAGATCCGGGTCATCGACCAGTCGGTCGTCGCCGTACAGGTCTCGAGAGCACTGTTCGTAGTTGTAAAGCCACGTGAGTTGGATATACCCGCGCCCGTAGTAGTATTTGCCCGCCTTCTCCCGGCCCGTCCGGTACGAACTCGGGCACCCATTCCCCGCACACTTTATCTCTTTTTTGTGCTAAATATAAGTAAATTTCGATTTTTATACTAAACGACTAAAGCGTTTAAATAAATAGATTATAGTTTTGTTGATTACCTGAAGACCTGCCGATTCCCAAAGCACTTGCGCTAAAAACATCGCCAATTCCTGCTTCGAAGTGATATTACCGGCACTTAAAGCCATATTCATAATAGTGTCGTATTGTTCGCGCGTCGGACTCGGGTAGACATTATCGGTCACTGCTCTCCGGAATTCGCTAAATGTTATCAAATCTGAAATTTTTTTTATAAAAATTTAATTTCAGAAAACTTTCGAAACAAAATTATTTATAACGTTCTAGTTTTAGCAAGTTTACATATATTATTTTTTAACCTGTATATTTCTTAAATTTTGCAATCATACTTCGCATTACTCACCTTCACAAAATACAAGATAAAGTTGTGCCAAAATTATTATAATTTTCATTTTTAAGATAATTTAAGAAAATTTTCTAAACACATAAAATAATTTGTAAAATGAGTTAATTTTGAGGTAGTCTTAGACAAACAATTTTTGTATGCTTAAAATTTCAACATGAGACACGTAAATTGGGTTCTTAAGACTGAACTGTTTAACAATATCATTTTTGCTCCAAATTGTTATTTGGCTCATAATTCAAGTTTTGTTATAAAATAACCTAAATTGCAACTTGATTGACTTTCTACACTGTTAGATTAAAGTCTCTGATACAATGCGTGCCAAAACCAGGAATTTAAATGTTTGATTTTTTACATTGCAATTTAGGGTTTGGAAAGTTTATAACTCATAAAAATAAAAATATCATTTTAAAAGCTCATGAATAATTTAATTTAATTTAATCAATACTAAGATTATTTATGAATTAAAATTCTACTTAATTTAAAAAATAAAATTATATGTAATCTTTTAATTAATGTAAATTCTGAATTTTGATATTACTATTTTTAGCAAGATAATTAATGTGTAATCTATGTAACGTATTAAAAACATTTGCATAAAAATAACTCCAATTTATTAAGAATTTAATTGAATTAAAAATTTGGATTTAAATAAATTTTCATAAATTAAAAAATATTCATTCAATCAGTCATTTTCGAACAAAAATAGGATATCTATTGTCCGGAATCGCCGCTAATTTCTATGAAATAAAAAACAAAATAATCGTAAAAAGCATTTCGAGAGCGAGTGATAAAAACCTGGAAAACAATCGGAAGTTTTTGCTCTAATGAGTGAAACTCTTGCGTCGGAAGCGTTTGGTTGAGAAAGTGAAGCATTTGCTTCGTTTCGGCGCTAAATATCACTGAAATACACAGCAATTCAATGCCTTCATTGGGTTTGCCTTTAATGCCAAACAAATCAAACTTAAAATTTGCAAATGATTTGAATTTTGATTATAAAAATAGTTTCGATTTGAATACCGTTGCGAATGAGTTCTTTGGCAAAAACGAACTGCTCTTCAGAGAAGCTTTTGAGCGCTTCCGGGTCTCGAGTGTCCGGCAGTATTACCCAAATCTTCACTCTCTTAGCTGTCACTCAATGATAAATAATATTGAAATTAATTTTTTGTCCAAATTTTTCAAAAATACTACTTTTGCCGACGATTTGACTTAAAAGAGGATTTCTTTTCTGATGTTGACTGCAATGAACACAATATCCGACGACAGCTATGAATCCGACGGCGACTCCGATCGCAAACTTAAAACTAAGACTCGAAAACATTTTCGGTTATGAAAGCAATTTTCGAAAAATAGCCATTCATTGAGGCATTGATTCCGCGCGCGATTGCTACCTAATTGTTTAAAGTTTTTATTTAATAACTTACACATGTTACTATGTTACATTAGGATAGTAACATTTATTTATTAGCTTTGCACTGACGGAATAAGTAATTGCAATGTCTAAAGCTTTAATTTTTTCCTCAAGTCTAAAAACAGCTATTTCTAAATAATCTTATTCGTAGTTTACGCTTTAAATTAATCTTGATATTAATTTGTAATTTTTTATTATATTGGTCATTGAATGAGCATGTAAACTGTTTTGACATTATGAATTAATTTTATACTGTACCTTTGGTTTTATTAGTATAAAATTACTTTCATATTTAAATAATCAAGACATTTTAGCAAGAATCAATAGATAATTCATTGAAATTTGGATTTTATTCTAATTCAAAATTCTTCATTTATATCATCATACAATTGTTCTTAAAAATAAATTTAATTATTTTTTTAATTTAAAAAATATTTTACATATATTTAACAAATTTATTGCATTTGTCGTCAAATGAACTAAATTTTTGGATGAATTGCAATTTAAGCTTGTTGCATTTTTTAGGAATTACAGTATTCTTGTATTTTTACATAGATTTTAATGGAATAAAAAACAGATTAAGAGTTCGATTCAATTAAAGTTTTTTGAGTAAACTTTTGAATACTTAATATCGTTATCAGAAAATTGAGTTTAGATTAAAAAAGACTAAAATTTCAGTATTTGTTGAGAAAAGTGATGAACGGAACGACTGAATGGATGCGTGAGTGAGGAGAGCGTCGGCGGGAGTGGTGTGCGTCGGGAGCGTTGACTCAGAGCTTCCGGTGCTCGAGTGCGTGCGAGAGTTGCGTCAGTTTGCGCTGACAATCAATTACTTTGATTTCTTGGATGTATTGTTGCAGTTGTTGACTGAATGCGTACTTCTTCTGCGACGACTGTGCCGGCGCTTCGAGACTAATTGACCCGGACTTGCAGTCCCGTATTGTTCGCAGTGTTTGAGCGATCATATGCTGTCAGAATCAGAGCTCACATTATATATAAATCACTATTACTCCACTAACAAGTAACAAAGTCTTATTGGCTTTTAAATTAATTTTACACTAATTACTAAAATTAGAAATTAGAGGAAAATTGATCTAACCAAAATAACTCGCGATTCAATATTTTATATACAGTAATAAATTATTCAAATAAATTTATCTTGCAATATTGTTTGAATAAAAATATGTATAATTAGTTTGTTTAATTTATATGAAAAAAAAAGTTTTTTAGAGTAAAATATAGTTTGTAGAAATAATTGAAAATGTGCAATGTAATTGTAAAAGAGACTTGCTACTTGCCATCTTTTCGAAATTAACAAGTCCCTGTTCAATGTAGGTCTTGTTGCCTTCGTGTGCGAATGTGATGTCTTTGAGCAACAAAGGCATGAATGGAATGAGCGGTGAAGTCATCTTTGAAACCATTATTCGATAGCGACGATGGTTTCTGGAATAAGCAGTTTATCAGTTATTGTAAACAATGTACTTAACTTTGATTAAAGTTGTGCATCACAAGTTATAAATGTCAATCAATTTAGTTAAGTGTGTTATTATGTTATGCGGAATATATCGGGAAAAGAGTTTTCAACTCTCTTTAGAAATGAAAACTTTTCGCTCAAATTATCATTTCTAAAAATAGAGTTCACACTAACATTTAAATAGCATGGCATAAAACAAGCAAGCATAAATAATACCGGCATAAGTAAACTATTATGCAGTAAAATATGTATAAATCAGACATTAACTCTTAGATTATCAATATGAAAGTGAATGGCATGTAATGGTAATGTTTTGCAAAGCACTTAATCGAAGCGTTAGATTGATTGCAATTGTAATACATATTGGATGTGGTTTTGCAAACCTCGACGGATCGATGAGTGACTCGTATTGCGAAAAAGTTCGCTTTATTTTGTTCGGCAGCCGTTCCCACGTCTGAGACAATCGACTTACGGCTACATTACTTAAACCCATTATTATTGCGAAAAATGCGTTCAAATTCTGGTAGTCTTTGCAACTGTCGGTCAAAAAATTGACATTTAGTTAATAGTGTTATAAATAAGCAATGAATGAAAAAATGTTTATAAATAGAAAACAAATCAAATGATTGGATTAAATTAGATTTCAACTCTCAATTGAATAATGGGATTAAGGAAACGAGTGCTCACTATCCGGCGATTTTAATAAACTTCCTCAAGAGTTGCACTCTTCGTGATAACGACTTTTCGAGAACCACTTCAGTGACGGCCCAGAACTGGATTTCATTGAAATGTCGCAAAAATACGTCCAAATTGGCAGTGATTTCGTTGAAATTATGTCTTCCGAAGACGTGGTAAATGAGTTCGAAGTCGTGAAGATTGTTAAACATTTGCCATCCGTGGAGAGTGAGGTGATAGGCGAAGTCCTGCGACGAGAACTCCTCCAGTTGCTGAGCCGTGCCCTGCGTCGGCCCGTCCTGCTCGGGCAGAGTCGTCAGTGCGTCCAAGTGGTCGCCGTGTGCTATGAATATCCGTCCGTTCACTGTCAGGGCTGTCGGGATACTGATCTCTGTGTCGCGGAATGGCAGGCGCTCTTCGCAAACGAGATTAGATCATTTAAACATGTATCATTTACAGTAAAAAGTTTGAGCGAATAGCACCTGCATTGGACTTAAGCTCTACCAGCACCAACTCATTCACTTTATCCATTCCCAACTTCTCGGCCGATTGGCTCTTAATTATATCAGCTTTTGTGTCGACACTTATCTTCAGTGTCGTGTAGGTGTGGTCCGCGCAGAACACCCGACATATAACTGATAAATTGGAAAAGTTATCGTTCAGAACGACATTATAAACTTCTAATTGAATTCGAAGTAATAAAAAGTTTTTAATCATTTTCTAATCATTCGGAGAAACGAATTAAAACAAAGACTTAATTCTCGAATAGCTATCCATTTGAACGGAAAGACAATTAGCGCTGATTTATGAGCATTAGAGTCGAAGTGCGAACTGAGACTCACTTTCATCGCCGTCTTTGATAGACAACCATTTGTTTCGGTAATCATTTGTTGCGTTTATTGTACTTATTTCGGGTGCCGTTGATAATCGTCGCACTGATCCCGGATTGTCGGCTTTCCACTTCTGTATGCCTCTCATATCCATCTCGAGTTCATAACTGCAGTATAGAACAAAATAATTGATTAAGCATGCTATTAAACTATTGAATTGCTTATAGCAAAGTAGAGTAGAGAGTAAATAAGTTTTGAAAACTAGAATTTATAGTAAATTATTAAACACTTGGAGCAGAAGAGCGGATAAATTCATTATTAAATTATTGTTAGAATTGTTAGGTTTAATAAAACTATAAAATAAACTGCCGCTAATCTCTAACATTTCGATAAACTTGCACAGGAGTGAGTATGAACTGGTATTTTGTGTCATGCTAATATATAAATGGATACATTTATTGAGGAGAAAGTGCATTAAAGTAGTGCCAAAATCGCTATATTTCCAAAACCCATAACTTCGAGACAATTGGAGAGAATCGGGAATAATATTCTGGATCTCAAAGCGCTGACCATTAAGTGCTGAGTTTTCATCAATACTAAAGAGATTTGCGAAACACAATAATAGGCTATAAAATAGATTTACTTTTTTTGTTGCATTTATTGATTCAATGAAAATAGCTCATGGTAAAGAGAGGAAAAATAGGTAATTCTAATAATTGCTGACTCGGATTGAATAGATAATACAAAGCCTAACATCAATATCAGGAATATCTGTATAACTGGATAACTGGGTGGAGGGGATGCGCTCCGGTATGCTGGCGGTCGTACGCCGCGCTGCACTCGCACAAGCAAATTAGGAACGGCATGTGCTTTGCTAGGCAACCCAATTAGCTTTCGGGTCAACTGTCTGCCTGTGCTTACATTGTTTTCGCTTCGGTTATGGTTTTGAGAGTCAAGAGCTCGTCTTCGAAAGTCTTGTACTTTTCGATGTCCTTCTGAAGCGCTTCGACGATGTCTTCGATGAAAGTCCAGACGATTTTGTTTTTGAGAAACGCTTCGCCGGATATAGTGAACCAGTAGTGCATAAATCGAACGACGCGTCGCTTATTGGCGATAATAAACTCCTTCTCCTGTCGGGCGTTGAGTTCGTCGATCCGGTAGTATCTCATGAGTTGATTGCATAAGTGTTTCCAAGAGATGAATACCGGAAACGTGAGGATGAAGTCCTGCAGCAATGTATCGCCGCTCTTGTCGTCCAATCCGATTCTGTCCAACCGGGTCTCCAGCAGGTGCTCCAACATCTTCTCCGGCGTACCCGCCATCACCATATACCTGGCCAATGGACAACCATTTAGACTACGCCAGTTTCATTATTTACTAGCTAATTATTTGCACGTACTAATTAATCACCTAGTCATATCTTCGAATTAATTATCTAGTTCGTTTAAGCAATTTCTTTTTATACAGTAGATATTTATAGAGAAATATTTTTACAAAACAAATTTAAAATAAGAATTGAATCTATTTTTATACCTCAACTCAACCCAAACCGTATATTAAATTATATCAATAGTAAAGAATTGCTTTAAAATCTCATATTTCGTATTCGAAAGGCATCGCTATGTGTGGCAAATGATATGGAAATTGCTTTTAAAACCTATAAAACATTTCAAATCCTGAGTTAAATAAAAGCACTGAAAACGAGTAAAATTTGTTATTCACAAAAAAATTGCAAAATTAAAAAACGAAAGCATTTG
>JAQIXC010000481.1:0-25674 GCA_034697605.1 Metabelba pulverosa | reverse complement strand
TAAAAATCACCCAGATTGAATTAGTAGTTCCCGAGAAATCCTTGAAAAACCATGCGAGGGTTATAATGGAACGGCTGTATATAAAGAAAATATATTTAATAATAAAATTAACAAACACAATAGTTGTAAACATATGGATAATTAAATATTTTGTATAATCTAAAAAATTTAAAAAATTATTTTATTAGTATTACAAATATAATTTCAAAAGTAACTGTTTACTTATTTAATATGTATTTATAATTATACATTTTATAACTAATAACTATTGCATTTAAAATAATAAGTTGATTAATTAATTAATTAGTAAAATTTTAAAATATAACCCAGTTAGTTAAAATAATTATATAATACATTATTTCATTGTAAATTCAGAAATACAGTAAAACTGTGAATTAATTAATTTCAAATCAAATATTGTAGAAATATTAATGTTTACATTAGAGGTCCAAAACGGGCCGGGACGGATCGGGCCGATGCTAAGAAATGTCGGGCCGGGCCGGGCCGAATGGAGCTGGCCCAAAATATTTTAATTAATAATAATATAGCAAATAATTTATAAATTTCGTAAATTTTATTATTAGAACTATCATGATTACAAGACTCCTATTAAGAACTACAAGAATTTTACATCAAAATCTTAAATTTCTGATAAATATTTCAAATTTTATTAATTTTAACGCTAATATAAAAACTAATTCTCAAAATTATCAAGGTAACTTTATTACTAAATTAAAGACAAACTTATTATGTATTTAAGCCAATTTAGTATATTACATTTTAGGTGATATATTTTATTGTTTATATATATTCGGGCCAAAATTTCGGGCCGGAATGGGCCGGAAAATTTATTTGTTCGGGCCGGGCCGGATGGGGCCGCTATGCCTGAAAACCCGGGCCGGGCCGGGCCGCTAAAAGTCGGCCCGATTTGGACATCTAGTTTACATTGATATAGAATTTTTAAAATTTATCTAACTATTTATGAAAAAATGTAATTTATTTATTTATAACACAAATATAAGTCATATGTAGAAATAAATAAACATATGATATAATAGAATTATATTGATTAATTTATTTTAAAGTTATTATATTAATTTGCCAGTAAACTGTAATTATGTTTTAATTAAGTAACAATTTTCTTAAATAGAGTTTATAAAGTTAGCTTCAAAATAAACCCACTAGATGTCAACGGTTTTATTATAAGTTTATATATAACATTTATATAAGCTACAAAATGAGAAGAGTAATACAATTTTTAATAATTGTTGTAAAATTACTGGTTATTTGTTAAATTAATACTTATTTATCTGTATACAGTTTATTCTTCTTAACTATAAAATTTTTAAAAAATAAATTGATTAATTATTGAATAAATAAATTAATATATTTGAAAAATATAATCCAGTTAATTTAGCTAATTAAACACACATATTCATTATTATTTCTTGTAAACATGATAATAATATATATTAGAAATGCAAATAATACTATAGAGATAAATATTTGCAAAATTCAATTCATTTAATTAATTTTATTTGATCAGTTTTATTTATATTATATTTTAACTTGAATATTGTACTAAAAACATATAAAAAATTTATAAATAGTATTTAGCTAGAAAAATATTGATATAAACTTGAATTACATATATAGCTGTTTCTCATAAATTACTGCTCTTTCTAATATTCTGATTAACAACTTGTTTGTTTAATAATTAAAATAATTTATCTATATGCATGATATTACTTTATTAATACTTAAGTATGAACATTTATTTTAATTTTAAACATTACGGTTACAATAATTGTAAAATATGACAGATTTTTATTGCATTATAAACTAAGCTTAATTAAACATTATAATAAGAAAAAATAACTTGATATTTAATAGTTATAATTTGTAATTAACAAGGAAAATAAACATATCAAATAAAAGCATACACATAATGTATCAAATTGTTTATTGCAGCAAACTTTTGAGTTCACCATGATGCATTCCTTTACAGCATGGATACGAGTTGCTAATATCGTGTCGGCGCATGATAATTTTACCATCCTCAGTAACCAAATGAACTACCTCATTACCAGGGTACAATACAATTTCGCAATTTTCGCACGACTCGGGTGTGCACTCATGGCCAGTGGCCACGACATCATTGCCAGAATTATCCATGGTAATCTTTAAGCCAGTAATTGCATCGTCATTATTTGTAAGACTGCGCATACCGGCGCGGCCAGCCATATAAACTTGTTGAATTTTGTAGCGGACTGTTTCCGTGTACTTGTAGCCAATATAAGCGCCGATAAATAAACCGGCAGCTACTCCCAGGCCAATCGCCGCACCCGTACCCAAGCCGAGTAGCGCTCATATACAGTAACTAGGTAACGCGTCGATTGCGTAGCCAATTACACCGCCGACTGCCATTCCCACGGCGCCGCCACCCAGCCCCATCACCACCGGAACGGTTATCTGCATGTGCGTAGCTACCTGGCCAATAATTTATTTAAAATTAATTAATTATTTAATAGTATAGTTATGTTGTAATTAAGCTCAATGTTACTAAAATTTAGTTTAAAATGCATTTAATTAATATTTGCGCTTGTTAAATATAAGGTAATAAATAATTTTATAATTTTATATATTTACAGTCTAATTGTTGTTTATTTTAAACTTGTTACTTTATTCAATTTATACTTACACTAATAAGGTAAATAAGTATATATTTAAAATATTATTGTAAAAAATTATTAAATGTATTATTGGACTTCATATTTAAATTTTATGTTTTAAAAATTAAACATGTTAATAATTGTTTACCTCTGGATTAAAGGAGACGCCAAACACCCAAACCATAACCATGTTCCCGCAATTGTTATTAAGAATATTATACGGGTGTTCGGCAATATCAAGATCCTTTAACGCAGCTTGCATTATTTCGCTGTACGATTTTCTCACGTAACCTTTTGATTTCGCATACGCCGAGCAGTTATTAACTCGGCATGCATAATCGGCATACGCGATATTTTCCATAGCCACTTTACCACCATCTTCTGTATTAGTAAAATGTATAATTTTACCATCGCCAACGTAGAGCGCCCAGTGATAGTAGCCCACACATTTATACTGTATTATGTCGCATAATTTTAGCTTGCTTTCTTCATAAACGCTTCAACATCCTCAAATTCCTCAACAATTTCGGAGCGCATACAGAAATCGCGAATTTTCTCGATAAATGAAACAAGCTTATTCGAGCTACTTGTTGATGCTTTATGGCTGAATTTCAGCGTGGTACTTGATGCTTTTTGCAATTCATCTTTTAGCTCTTGAATTGACGGTGCTTTCGAAAAACCTGTCCAACAATTTGCGCTGGACATGTTGTAAAATTCGCAGTGTTAAAAATTTTAATTTATTAATTTAGCAATTTATGCTTAAACAAGAACAGCTGGTCTACAACTAATATCTCAAAGTGATATTTATGCAGTTTTATTCAATATGTGTACAGTATAAACTCTTGTAATTTAATATTGCCAATAATGTTTTTAGGAATGCAATTTTAACAGTTGGACGCAGAACAGGTGGAAAAAGTCACCAAGTTATTTTTGCAGCTTATTTAAAAGAAAACTATCAATTTAAAACTTTTGACTTTTTATGAGTTCCTCACAAAAGCGTTTCTGTTTAAAATAGTACTAAATTTGTATTTTTATTTATTGTAGTTATTTAGTTATTAATTTAAAAGTAAAAGTAGGTGATTAAACTCCCCATCGTATATAAACTCGGAAGTTATTTCGTAGAACATTTCAGTGCATTATTTTAGAGAGGAGTGACAGCGCTCACGTCACAGCATTGAGCGAGTAAAGCAGGGAAAGCTTCTCATCAGGCGTTCTGCTGATTGACAGATTTGGAGAAAGAGAGGGAAAATAATTCGGCCAATAATAAACAGGGGAGAATACCCCCCAATAGATTTCAGTGCATTGTCGTCATTAGAGAGCTATGCCTTTGACAGCGTTGGCTCTCTGACTAATGCTTAAAGAGGTGTATCAAATGTTGGTGACTAAATTCACCTGTTCATAAACGCCTGGAAGGTGACTGTACAAAGTTTGGTGACTAGAACTCCCTCTTATGCGTATACTCTATTATTTTTATGTATGGGTCCAAGAGTTAAGCAATTTTATAAAAACAAACATTAATATCATATAATAAACTGTCATTATTACAGTACACAAATGTTTATTTTATATCATGGAAAGAATTTAACGAATTACTTGCCTGTGTTATGATTTAAAATTCTAAAACTTTCTTTTCACAATTGTATAATGTATAATTTTGATTTTAGAAAACGAGAGATAAGTTTTAGAGGATGTTATTTTATTACTTAAATTCCAAAATGATATTAAATTAATAAACATTTTTTAAAGTCCATAAGTACTTTAGGAAGTTTGGTGTTGTTTTTAATGCTACATTTAAGTAACAACAAAATAAAATGCTAAGTTATAAAAACTTATTTCTGTATTATGTCAAAATTAAAAATAACATCAGCATTTTGTTCAAAGGTTATGTGAACGAACAATTAAGATGATCATTGTTACTAATACAAACAATTAAACTATTTTGTTTACATTTCAAAAATTGCAAACAGAAGCTTATTTATATGTTTATTAGATACTCTTTTAAATCAGTTTGCAGTATCTTTTGACTTTGAATTTTTAAAATGATTGCATATATGATATGCCTTGTTAAGTTAACTCGAAATGAAAACAATAACTTTCAATAATACATTACATCATTAAAACGGCATTTGTGAAAAATTCTAAAATGTTTGAAAAAAAAATATGAGTTAAGTAATTTAATAAATTTTAAAATTTTATTTTATTAGTGGTTACCTCTTGCATTTATATAGTATGCAATTAGAAAAATCGAACATTTTAAATACACAAAAATCATGTTAATAAAAAGTAAGTTGCGTAGATTGATTTAATTTGTATATTTTTATTTATACGTTAGTATAAATTTATAATAAAATAAAACTTACAACTTGTAACTTGTTCGCATACAATATAAGTTTGCATACAATAACACGTATTTATAGCATATCATAAGCATTTATTAAGCAAACAATGAATTGCTCTGATATTAGTAATATTAATTAAAATAACATAAATATATTTTTAAAATATTTTAGTACACTGAATCATTATCATGTTAAATTAGATCTATTTATGAAAAATGTGAGTTATTTATTTAAAACACAATTATACTATAAGTAGAAATAAATAATTATATGATATAATGGGATAATATTGATTAATTTATTTGAATGTTATAATATTTATATGCCATAAATTGTAATTATGTTTAACTAAAAAACAATTACTTTTAATGTTGAATAGCGGATAAAAGAAACCGGAACGAATTTTTACACTGTACATTTTACATTGATTACATTTTTTGTAAAATTTTTATTTCTTAAGCTATTAATAGTTTTAATTATCTTATTCTAATTATTTAATAGTTACTTATTTATATTACAAATTAGCTAAATTAAATCAGTAACACTTAATATGATGACTTGTATTAGCAATTCTGTCATGTTTAATCTATTATGTTTAAGTTGAAACGTTAACTAGCGCTATTTGTTAAACTATTAAAAGTCATATAACTACATACAGTGTAAAAATTCGTTCCGGTTTCTTTTCTCCGCTATGCAACAAATAGATTATATAATATTTCAAATAAATCCACTAGATGTCAACGGCTTCATTATAAGTTTATATATGCAACAGGAAGCAATTAGCTCCTGTTCCCTTGCTTATTTTTAGCATTACATCTCCTTCTCTTTTTACACAGTTGGCTTTTAGCAAGGGTTTTCATACTGTGTTTATGCATATTTGTTTAGCTAAAGCCTTTTATATAATATATTATTTTACATGTTTATTTTATGCCATTTGCCTATTTTATTACGAGCACCGGCACATCGGCTCGGGTAGCTCGTGAGAGTGGAATGTCTGTGTGCGGGTGGTCTCTCCAGCGCTCGGCAACAGCAGCTATAAAAAGCACCGGCAGCTTTGGCCGAGCAGCTAGTCTCAGCTAGTCTGAACCCGACCGCTAGTCATGTTTTTGCCATCGCTTTAAATATTACACTTTTTTAAATACTTATAACGTTTTTGTATTGTTTTTGTCGACGAGAAGCTCAGTTGGCTTTAGCCTAACTGTGCCTTCAATTTGTATTTTTATACTTTTGTGAATAACATTAAACATATCATTCGTTTCGTAACCAAACTCTTCCAATCATTCGCCGTTTTCGCTAATAATCATTGACTCGAACCACAGCTAAGGCCTAAGGTTTTGGAGTGAACGTCAAAGTCGGCGGTAAACCCAAGAGTAGGCGCTGGCCGTCCTCGAGAACCGCTCGCGAGCCATCCGATCGCTCTACCGACGCACCTGACCTGAGCTGCACTACCCATTCCAACCCCCAATTCAGTTGGTCGGTTGCATATATCATAAATATAAGCTACATGAGAAGAGTAATTTATTACAGTTTTTAATATTTTTTTTTATAAAACTTACTGATTAATTGTTAATTTCATATTTATTTATAAATGTACAGTTTATTCTTTTTATCTATAAAATTTTTTTAAAATTAATTAATTAATTGCTGAATAAATAAATTAGTTTATTTTAAAAATATCATCTAGTTATTTCAACTAATTAAATATACATATTTATCATTCTTTCTTGCAATGCAAATAATAATAACGTGCTAAATATTGGGTGTTAAATAAATATTGTATAAAACTTGGGTGTTTAATAATAAAAATAATTTATCTGCCAAGTATATGCATAATAAATTCATAATTTATTTAATTAAGTATGAACATTTATTTTAATTTTAAACATTACTGTTACAATAATAGTAAAATATGACAGATTTTATTGCATTATAAACTAAGTTTATAGAATTATTATATAATAAAAAAAATAACTGGATATTTAATTGGTATAATTTGTAATTAACAAGAAAAATAAAAATATCAAATAAATGTTTATTGTTTTACTGTGTTATTACATTGTTTTGTTATACTCTATTTGGTGTTAAAGTTGACTCAATGTTTATTTTAAAAAAAAACATTATACTAACAGGTAGAGTGAATACGGATGTGAGTAACTTATCTGCTTTAATTGTACACTATATTAATAATATTAACCAGAACATTATGTATTAGCGGCAGATGATGACGCGTTTGGCCAAAATTAACGGTTAAATTTTGTTTTAAATTGCAATAGAAAACTGTGTACAGCATTACAATGCATAGCTATGCTATACACAAAATATTACTGTTTAAATACATTTCGTATATAATTTTAAAATTATTTATAAATGTATATTACAAAATGAAAAAACTTATACTTAAGTTATATGTTAAGTAAAAATTATGTACTAGACAAATAATATAATTTATCTACAAACAAAAAAATTTCAAAATAAAATACTATAGCTCAATACAATAGTATATCATTTTGAATTTATTTACTAGCAACATTAAATATATATAGTAATTTGTAGTAAATAAAATTTTTGAATAAATTCTACAAATAAATAAATTGCAATATTATTTATTCTTATATATAGTGTAAATAACCATCATTAACAATTACTATCTATCATTAACAACAAGACCGTTCACATATTGTAGTAAAATTATAAGAGGATAAAGGGGGGTTACAATCAATATTATTCCAATGATACGCGCCGTCAGATAGCTGTGCGATCACATGTACGCACCACTCGGCCGTCCAATCCGGTTGGTTGTCAAACCAATTAGTGTAGCGAAGCCTATCGCCGTCCGACCAAATATATGAGTCCGATCTAACCGCTTCTTTAATCATGGTAGCACCCAGCCACACATTCTGGGTAATATTTTTGGCAAACATAAAGTTTTGCACAAAATTCTGCTTTCTTTCCGTTTTGATAGTTAATGGACGCGCGTGATGTTCCCGAACGCAAGCACTTAATGCCTGCGGATATGTCATCGAATTCGGACCCATATATAGCAGACATTTATTATCTACACTCTTAGTCCATCCAATCGGACATTCTATTAAACAAATTAATGTATTAGTTTATATACCTTACATAATATATCATGGTATGTACCGCAATTATAATCATAATAGTCTCTAAAATTATTGCGTATTAACACGTTGCCGTTTTTGACTTTAATTGATAGATTAAATTTGCGCTCTTCATTGATTAACAGTGATGCTTTAATAGAAATTTTATATTTTCTAATAATTTTTTAATAATAAGTAATTATTTTGATATTAATTACCATTTGAATTTACTTTGTTAAATAAGTATATTAAAATTATACAATATTTAATTGATACAATATTCATATTTATATATAAATAATACTATATAGACACTTTTTAAATAATATTAATAATTTAAGATAAAATACTAAATAATAAAAATTTAATACAACTTCTATTTATGTTTTATTATAATTAAATTATAATAATATCTCAATTGAATAATTTATATTTAAAAATTGTATAATGATTAATACATCAACTATTTTAAATATTAATTTCAATTTTGTTGTTGATGTTAAATTATTTGCATATTTATGTAATTACAATTACACGCTATAATAATATTGATTTATATAAAATTACATAATCTATACATGTAATTTTTAAAAAAATAATCTAATAAATAAGATCATGCAAATTTTATAATTATAATTTACAAATAATAGTTTGATTATAATACTGGTAATATATGTATAGTTAGCAACGCATTTAACGGACTTGGATATAACGAGATCCCGTATTTAATGGAATAAATATTTAAGCACGTACACGTAATATACAATTTAAATTACTAGTTAATAACGGAAATCCGGGTTTACCGAACAAATATTTTACGCATTAATAATTCCGCTATAAATGGGTCAGACTGGTTTATATATCCATTGAAACAGTAAAACATTTTTACGTTTATTAATATCACAAGCATTTAAACACATTATTATTGTAAAACATATATAAAAGTAAAAAAGTATACTATTTATTTTATTTAGTTTAATATATATAATATTTAATTGAAATTAAAATGATACTATCTAATAAAAATGAGTTTTTTTTATTATTTAAAACTGTCATGACAAAATTAATAAAATGCGGCATATTATTCATTTTAGTTAATTGTTACTAATTGCTTGATTAAAAACATTTTTTGGAAATAAGTATTAATATTGAATAAATACAAAAAAAAATTATATTTTTGTATTTAATTTAAATAATTATTTAAAACAATATAAATTCATATTATTATATTATTCATATTATATTATAAATATTGTTATATGTTATTATTTTAATGAATTTTAGTCATTATTATAAATATTCTCCAAGATTTAGATGATTTTAATAAATTATAACGATATTATTACTATATTAATAAATAGTTATTATTTTTATAAATAGGCAAAATAAATTTATAATATCTTTTAAAATACAATCCAGTTAATTTATACTCTGTAATTTAATATTTCTTGGCCACAGGGCCGTTCACAAATAGCTGTAATATATGTAGATCGAATATGGCTAGAAAAACATTGTCCATTGATCCATTTAAACTTCCAAATAAACGACGACACGATTAGACGTGCGCACGGTCTGGGCTGGTCCGATCGGATAGGATATACGTATAACCAATTAGTGTACGATAGCTGACTGCCGTCCGATCAGATAAAAGGGGCCAATTCTATTGGTTCCGTTTTGACCATGGTAACATCCAACCATATATCATGGCTAATATTTTTAGCAAGTATAAAACGTTTCACCGAATATTGTTTCTCTAATGTCTTAATAGATAATGGACGCGCGCCGTCTGTCTGAACGCACGCACTCAATGCCTGCGGATATGTTCTCGCATTCGGACCGATATATCGCAGACATTCGTTGTTTAAGCTTTTTGTCCAACCGATTGGGCATTCTATTAAATTTTATACTATTAACATAAATAACATTATACATAAATAAAATTTATTTACTGCAAACAGACTCATTTGTAGCTCCGATCTGTGATCCAACGCCACGCAACAAATAACAAGCTGGAATTAAAATTTGAAATTTTATTATTGTTATTTATTATAATTTATAAAATAATAGTTTTCGCATAAAATTACCATTTATAGTTGCAACAATTATAATATATTTTACAAAAGAAATGAGCATATTGGATTTTTATGTTATAAATAAGCACTATAACATTTAAAATAATATTAACTATAAATTAATAAAAATACATAAATTATCAATTATTATAAAATTAAATTGTTTTGCAATTATATTATAATTTTTATAATTTTACAATTATTATATTTTTTAGATTATTGTTACTAATGTTTGATTACAAACATTGCGGTTAAAATAAGTATTAATATTTTAAGAGTACTATAAATTTTATAAAAATTATAAATTAATTTTAAAAAATTACTTTGCATTTATTTTAACTATATATTCATTATACAAATATTTTAAACTATTCATAAATAGTTACTATGTAATTATATTATATATTTGTTTATTTAAAATATTAATTAAAATTGCAACTAAATTAAATTATTGCGTAAAATATTAAGCATTCGTATTATGCAAAACAAAAGCCATTACTAATTATCAAAACATTAAAAATATATAATAAATTGATAAATTAATTAATAGATTAAATTTTTGTATCATATATTTGGTAAACCAAACTTTTTCAAACTACTCACATGGTTTACATACTTAAATGATTAATGAACATGATAGAACGGTGTAAAACGTGACAGTTTTGCCATGGTCAATAGTCAATTAAAAGTGTATATTATGTAAAAAACGTTGCAGTCTTGTTTATCATGTAATAGAGTTTTACGCAATTAAAAATATTGTACAAAAATTTTATTTTACTAAATTAAAAAATTAAATTAATTAATAATAATAATATAATAATACAAATATTTAGATAACACATTTTTTTAACTATTAACTTCATTTTACTCAAATAGTAGATTGGTTTTTATTTCAAATTTAAATCATAATATTATTCAGAAATTATTAGTGCTCTTTTCTTTTGTGCTCGACTTAAATAATGAGCAAGTTAATAAATGCACTACTTATACGTATGCTTATATACACTGTTACTTACCTTATAAGTAAGGTTATATACTTATACTTAGTTACACTGTTATACAAGTTAAACAGTTATAATTATAAATCAATAACAACATGGCCGCTCGCAAATAGTGGTTAAATTAACACTTGATAAACTGTGCCAGTTAGTAGAATCGGCGGAACAGCGGATATTATTCCAGTTAAACCCGCCGTCCGACGGCTGTCCGATCACGTGTACGCAGCGCACATCCCTTACAGACCCATATCCTCTCCATTAAACACATGAGTGACGAACAGACTTCACATACGGTCGGAATGTTGGCCATCGACAGCACGAACTGATGGCCGAAGTTCTCGTACACCTCTTCCGCACTCTTCCGGTTTCGCGACTTTATCTGTCGTTTTCGCGAAGACTTCGACTTCTGTTGGCTTTTGTTCTCCTTTTCCGCGCACTTCGATGTAGACGTCGGCACCGAATGATTGCCGGCACCCGTACCCGTAGCGCACTCACTGGTCCGATAGTCGTCCAGACATCTTCGGAAGACGTTCACTACCATTATGGCCGGAAACGACTTCCACGTATTTTTCTTCTGGCACAGGTGCATATTAGCTATATATTAATTTAATTATTATATTAATTAAATTAAATAAAACAATTACATATTTTTATATATTGTTGCATAATAAATATTCTGTATATCATTACTAATGAATTACATGCAAGTTAACATACATTTAACAAACATTATTATAAAAATATTAATTTTAATTTATTGCACATTACTAATGTAACATTAGTAATAATAATTTTAACAAATTATATATTTTTATTTAATGTTAATTTTATAGAATTCACATAAATTTCGATTTTAATAATATTATGATGCTGAAATAAAAGTAACATAAAAATACAAAATATTTATTTTATATTGATATTTATCATTTGTTAAAATTTCTACATGAATTTTAATCGAATAATGCTACTTTTTTTTATCTAGCAGCAATCTCGTTCGCAAATCGCAGTCATGTTAATCTCGCCCCATGTGTCGCGATCACAGCGCCAGTCGTTCCAGCGAAAGGCCCACTGCGGCCACACGTATGCGAACACATGAACGCAGTGTTCGTCCCAACCGTTCGGTTCGCCGTTTTTCCAGTTCGCGTAATAGCCGTCTACGCCGTCCGCCCAGTCGTAGGAATGCGCACTAATCTCGACTTTCGTCTTAATAGCATCTAACCAAACATGATGTGTTATATTTGTAGCATACATAAATTTCTCAACAAATTTCTGCTTTTCCTTGGTTTTGATGGTCAAGAGACGCGCGCCGTATGTCCGAACGCAAGCACTCAATGCCTGCGTATATATCATCGCTTGCGGACCGATATATAGCAGACATTTGTTGTCGACGCTCTTTGTCCAACCAATTGTGCGATCTATACGCGAATAAATTAGCATGTTATATTATGAAAAATTTTAAAATATTTAATTGTTCATACTGCAATTCGTATCACACGAGGTTGTATTAGAAGCCAACATATCACCGTCAACTAATTTAACTGGCAACAATGTTCAATAAGATAAATATGAGTTAGGTAATTTAATAAACTTTAAAATTAAATTTGTATTTTATTAGTAGTTACCTTGTGCATTTATATAGTATGCAATTAAAATAATCAAACATTTCAAATACACAAAATTCATGTTAATAAAAAGTAAGTTGCGTAAATTGATTTAATTTGTATATTTTTATTTATACGTTAGTATAAATTTATAATAAAATATAACTTGTTACTTGTAAGCATACAATATAAGTTTGCATACAATAACACGTATTTATAGCAAATCATAAGCATTTATTAAGCGAACAATGAATTGCTCTAATATTAGTAATATTAATTAAAATAATATAAATAAATTTTTAAAATATTTTAGTTTAATGAATCATGATTATGTTAGTGCTCGCAAACTAATTTAAATTAGACTTTGATCAAACTTAATCAATATTTGCATAAATATTTGAAGAATAAATATGCATATTTATAAAGTAATGCGGTAATGATATTTTAGGATATTCTGTAAAAACAAACATTAATTCAAAAAGAATATTATTTTAACACTGTTTACACTGTAAAATAAATTATTTAAGATATTAAATTTTGGAAAAAGAATTTAAACAATTACTAATCTATTTTATGATTTAAATTTCCAAAAACTGTTTTCACAATAGCATCATGTATAAGTTTGACTTGAGTATACAAAACATAATTATTAAATGTTGTTATTTTAATAATTAATAAACAAAATAATTTTAAATTAATAAACATTTTTGAAATCTATAAGTACTTTAAGTAGTTTGGTGTTGTTTTTAATGCTATATTTAAGTAAATTATAAATAACATCAGCATTTTGTTCAAAGATTATGTGAACGAACAATTAAGATGATCATTTAACTAATAGAAACGGTAAAAATATTTTGTTTACATTTCAAAAATTGCTAAAAAAAACTTATTTATATCTTTATTCGATACTCTTTTAAATCATTTTGTATTATGTTTTTACTAAGAAATTTTGAAATTATTTAATCAAAATATGAACTAATTTTTTGTTTTTATAAAAAGTAAATTGTTAGAAAATTTGAATTCAAAATATTCAGTACAATTTCCATTTATTGTATATTTGTAAAATCTAAATTTATTATTTGACAAATAATAATATTAATCTAATAATATTTTTTTTAATTCTGTAGTTTAAATTTTTGTATAAGTTAAGTTTTAAACTCTATTAAAGCAGTTGAATGGCTGTATTTCGAATGTAATATTCAAATTTCACATTGCTAGATTAAAAAGCAAATGTTGGTAGACATACAGTTTGTATATTGCGATCTTTATAGTTAATTATTAAATTAAGCATTTCAATAAGTGTATCTTAATTTTGGGCACATTTTATTTAATATAAAAATCAAAATTATACATGCCAAAAATTATGTTTTAAATTTAAAGTTTTTATTTTTTTAGCCCCGATAGCGAGTCGAGTAGTTATGATTACAGTATAAGTGAAATTAATTTTTAAATTACAACTTTAAAAAATTTTTAAAATGTAATTTAGAATGCAATAAATTTTATATAGTATTCAAGTGAATATTACGCATTTTTCCAAATATACTATTTAAACTTAAAATAATTTTATTAATAATTAAATGTTTTTAGAATTACAGTTTGCATAGTGTCATGTTTATATTTTACTTTAAAAATTTCAATAAATATAACTGTATTGTACTAATTATAGAACAAGTCTATATAAATTAAAAACAAAATAATATGTATTTTAAAAAACCTATTTAGGATTTAACAGTTTGATTTTTTAAACAGAAAATGTAATTGCAAAATAATTTCATAAAAATAATTTTTACATTATAATTACTTATTTTAATTGGTAAATTATAGATATCAAAACAATTTTTGAAAATATGCAAATTATTAAGTTTAATGATTTAGTAAAAACATGTATACTTTGTCAACAATAACAAAAATTTCCAATTGTGGAATAATTATATTTTGACATATACATTTTAGTAACACATTTTAAAAGTATATGTGGGTTTATTTTAAAGTTTTATTGTACAGTTTTCATTTGTATAAATCGTATCTTAATACACTTTAAAAGAATATAAACTTGTTGATATTTCTAACATTATAGATAAATAATTAAATATTTATCGCCACCAGATTATAAAATAAATTATTAAATAAGCATGTTATTCAAAATTAAACTTTGAATAGTTTATTAAAAACTGTATTTTGTATAAATTATTACTATAAGAAAGCTTTGTTTACCTAAGCTTTGTTTGCAATCTATATAATTGGTTAGATTTATAAGTCATAAGTTGGTTATTACATTTTAGAAAATAAAATAAAAACATTTAGATGTAAATATACATTATAATAAACTTTTCATCAACAATTTAATATGTAATAAATTAATTTTAATTTTAAATAAGTTATATTAATTTTTTTTACAAACTGACATTTTGTATTAGTTATTATTAGATTATAGCAATTTCTATTATGGCTTAAATAAATGGGCTTTATTAAGCCATGCGTTTTAATATGCCAAGTAAAACTTGTAAGCATTACTATACCAATATTATTTTATATAAAAGTTATCTTAATGTTAGTGAAATATAGTTTAATTTTATTTTATGGCGTGAATATAATTTGATTCTAATTATTTACATTGAAAATTTATTGAAATTATTTAAAAATTAATAAATATGTTTTTAGGTACAGTATTTAAACTTAATTACAAATAAAATAAAAATATATTAACCATTATTACTTAATATAGATGTGAGCTGTAAATTTGTATATAAATTAAATTAGAAAGAAAATTTATAGTTTTATTTAAATATTTGGACTAGCAAACAATGCCACTATAACATTTAAAACCTTCGATTTATCAAAGTGTTACAAGTGAATAATTATGCAAACTGTAATTATTATTATTTATATTAAAATCATTATGATCATTTTGTGCTGGATGATCAAGTATCATGCTACGATTGGGGCAAAATTGGGTTCGATTTATCGCGCGCGAAATTAGTAAAAAATAAATTAATTATGAACAACTCAACTCATCTATTATTGTACTTATATTTTTAAATATTATTGCTATAAAAATATAATGAATAAACTCAATTAGCATATCACTTTCTCCAAGCTATTTCTATTACAATAATCACTGGTCAAGGTGTCTCCAAATTTAATACAGAAACAAAATATTACATTACTAAAAACTAAATGTTTGTAGAATTACAGTTTTGCAAAATGTAATTATTATATTTAATTAACAAACAAATTTTTTTTAATAAATGTAGCTGTATTATTATACTAAAAATGGAAAATATGATCATAAAATAATTGCTCAAAATATCTTACAATTACATATGTTAAATGATAAGATACAGTCATACAAACAATATTTTGTAATAAGTACCGGTATAATTTACTATTAGATTATATAACGTTGTAGAAGCTGGTTGATTTTGTCGAATTCAAATAAAAACAACAGTTATACATGCAAATTAATTAAAAACTAAAACAAACAATTTATTTTGATCAAAACAACTTTTTGATTATTTCAAAAATTTTCCTATAATCGGGATTTTTACATTTTGCTAAATTGCGATTACAGGGGCGAATAACGGTACAACCTTAAGTAGACATTCGTTTCATTCCGGAGATTATTGATAACATTATTTATTGAAATGAAAATTAAGTCAAAACACGTTAGCTCAATAAGAATTATAGCAAGAATTATAAAAATATTATTTTTATATAAATTAAACTGATGTAAGTAATCAGTGATCATAGTAATTTATCAATAATATATTCCCTTCTCAAATTTATTAATAATAAACAATATATATATATATATTACCACTTTTCATAATATTTAATTTGTGTTATTGGAATAAAGAGGAGAATGTTATCTTCATTATTTTTGATTGCACGCATGATCGATTTGAGAATATCATTTTAATCGGTTAACTCTTATACAAAAATAAACAAAATCCTCGATTAAAAACTACATATTAAATAAAATAAATTTTAAAGTATGCATATATAATTGTAATATATATAGCAGATTTAAAATTGACTAATATTTAAATACACGAGCGCTTGCATATGGTAGAAATTGGTAAGAAATATAAACGGTTGCTCCAATTGCAATGTAAATTATTCCACCTAAACATCTGCGAGTATAGTGTCGTTCCGATTAAATGAACGCAACGTTCGTACGTATAATCCGGTTGATCGGCCAACCAATTAGTATAGCGCAGACCATCGCCGTCCGGCCAAATATATGCGTCCGATCGTGACTCCTCTTTTACCATAATTGCACCTAGCCAGAATTCACGGTTGATTTTATTAGCAATGATAAAGCGCTGGATAATATTTTGCTTGACTATTGATTTGATTGTCAATAGACGCGCGCCGTAAGTCTGAACGCAAGCTCTCAATGCCTGCGGATATGTCATCGCATTCGGACCGATATATAGCAGACATTCGTTGTTTGTGGTTTTTGTCCAACCATCCGGACATTCTAGTTAATAACAATTTATTATATATAAACATGTTAGCACATAAAATTTATATACAGTCATGTTAATAAATTATAAATGATGTTTTTGACCAATTTCTCAAAAACCACTAAATAGATTTATTAAAAAAAATTTACAAAATAATCATAATATATTCACGCCGTAATAATATATAACAGATTGTAAAATACTCAAAATATTATATTGTAACCGCGCTGCGTGTATAACACTGCCTAGATACATAATATAGATAATATACTAAAATTTTACATAGCATATTATTTTTAATTAATTAGTAATTAATTTTATAATTTTAATATATATTAATATTTTAATTAATAATAAAACACTTGTATTGTGATAAATTTAATAAACAAATATTTTATAAAATTTTTATATATTAATAAATTAATAAAAATACTTGGCAGCCGTTTTAACAATGTTGTATATATCATTTATACGATAGTTGCGCGAATGTAGTTTAAATAATATAAATTGAAATGTATAAAATCGGTCAAATTGTTGCCGAGAAATCTATCAAAAACATCAATTATCCGATATTTCAACGACTGTCAATACGATGATAATAATTATTTTAAATCTATTAACCGCAATATGTTTCTTTTAAAAACTTCTTTCCACTTCGTACCATATCTATAATATTAAAAATTAATCAATTTATTTATTTTTGTTATTTATTGCTAATTATTTAATTAAAATGTGTGTTAAAAAATACATTTGTATATATAGTATTAATACGGGATAATTATTTACCTCCGGTATTCACGTTCAATTGAATTAAGATTAGCATTATAATGTTGAGATTAACAACAAACATATTAATAATTAAGTACAAAATTGTTTATTTTAATAAATTTTAAAAACATAAATAGCTTTATAAGTTTAATAATTGCACATACAATGTAGCATTATTTATAATTTTTATAATATTCAATTTTTATTTAATATTTTGTTATATAAATATATATTTAACATATAAATACATATATATTTTTATAAATTACTTAAATAAGAATGTATAACTTGTAATATTATTTTAAAATGTAATTTTATACTCGTATTAATAATTTTTAAGCGTGGGAATGAATTTATAATCAATTTTAGTACAATTACTCATTAGTTTTCTACAATTTTGTCATGTTTTTATCGTTAATTATATATGGATCACAACATTATTGTAATATAATTATGCGAAATAAAATAGTTTATTCAGTACAATAATTTATTTCACTTATCATAAAAATAATAGAAATCAATGTAAAAATGAAATATTTAGCTTATTTTGTTCGTCAGTTGGGTGACTGAGTCATTGAAATACTCATGTTATTTATATAAACATTGCAATTTATTGCATTCCTAAAGTGGCTTATTAGCCATTTTGTGCCGATAAGAGTTGGATCAAAATCAATCGGATCTACCGGTTGACCAAAGGATACTGATGAAAGATTACTGCTAAATGTAACCCGAAACACATATGTCTAGCAAAGGTAATTTCACCTTGATCAGAGAATGAGCTAAATATTTCATTTTTGAAATTCAGTTTAATCTAATTAATTATTCTAATTGCAAAATCTAAAATGCTTAAATTACCAATAATATAAATGTTATTGTATTATTTCATATTTTTATAATGTAATATGAAAAATATTAAAATGATTAATTATTTTATTTTCATATAATAAAAGAAATTTAAACTATTATACTAACAAATCAAATTACAATTTTGCGGAATTATATTAAAAGTGGCAAATCTCTTTAAAAATTAATTATAAACTTCAATTTATCTATTATAGTTAGTCAGAAACAATCAGATCTGCAAATATTCTACTAAAATTATACTTGTAACTTGTAATTTCCAAAATG
Source organism: Metabelba pulverosa (assembly GCA_034697605.1). Classification (NCBI taxonomy): domain Eukaryota; kingdom Metazoa; phylum Arthropoda; class Arachnida; order Sarcoptiformes; family Damaeidae; genus Metabelba; species Metabelba pulverosa. The sequence goes on along the minus strand of JAQIXC010000481.1, from coordinate 6,526 downwards.
CACAAATAAAAACGTCGATAGATGTAACAAATGATCTTTACTATGCTAAATTATCGTTAGCTGTTTTAAAGTTAAAGCATAAATGCCTAAATGCTTTTTTCTATTTTGCATAATACTTGTAATTTAAATATAAAATTAGCAAAGTTTACCATGGTTATATCTCTAGATTTACCAATTTGATTTTGACAATCTATATTTAATTTTACAAAATTAATTGAAAACATTAATCTATATGTTATAGTTTGGTCAGGAGATATGACGTCAGCAAACTTTACAAAAATTTGGTCCTAGTGACCTTTAACCATATAGTATTGTTGTATAGAACAAATAATAATGTATTTAAAAAAATTGAAACAACTGTCTCATAGTATTTAATATGTTATTTAATAAATTCGGTTAAATTCTATACTGTTCTGAGTCTTAATCATTGAACTTTTTGAAGGAGTAGCTTGTATCTAACGGCAGCCAATCAAAACGCTTTATTTAGTTATACAGATTCGGTATCGAAATAACAATAGCTGTTTTAGGTACAGTACAGCTTAATTATAATTACAATCAAATAGTAATCACAGAAAAATGGTTTAATATTATAAGTATTTCTATAATTATAATTTTAACTTTAATTATCAATTAAATGATCACTAATCCAGTACTTGTCTTCAATTTCACGGGTTTTCTTAATGCATTTCCGCCAAAATGTTTTGTCAATCTTTTCAAAGCTCTCTTTGATTAATGACATAAATGACGTTTTGTTTGGTTGTAATTATGTTTTTTGATTAAACGCTTCCATTCGGCCCAAATGAGTTCAATCGGATTCAAATCACATCCGTAATAGGGCAGTCGGAGCGGAAAGTGGCCATGAGTTCGAATCATATTATCGACTCCGAATTTTGTGTTTCGAATGTTATTTTTTACTAATTGCAATAATTGAGCTTTATTTGCGTTATTATTAAACTCGACGTTATTGTTGGTAAGCAACTCTTTGATTCGACTTTTGGTTGAGCTCTTTTCGGGTGTTGACTGCAATGCCGGCTATGCACTGGACAGTTGTCATAGACTATGACACTATTGGGCGGTATTTCCGGCAAAAACGTGTATTTCAGTCAATTTTCGTAATACTCGCTATTAATTGTTTTGTTAATCAGAATTTTGCGCACATTCGGCACAAACCCGTTCTTAGAGCCGGCGTCGATCACGTTGTAACGCAAACCCTTACCGACACTTATTTTTAACCGAAGTTTTTTCGATTTATTCAATTGTTTCAAAATCTTATATCGGACGTCATTGCTGTACGTGTGTGTCTCATCGATATAGATATGAGTAGAGTAAGGGTATTGGCGCTCGAATCTGAGTTTTTCGATTAAATACGCAATTCTTTTGCTCACATTCACCGGTTTATTAATTAATTTATTTCTTATTTTACTTTTAGTGCGAAAAAATTTGACATTCATTTCACGCATTGCTCTAAAAAAGACTTTTTTGCAATTGTTTTTGAACGACAACTCATTGGGAACTGATTTCGCCTTTACAAAGACGTCGTTTTTGGACGGAATTATACCGTCTTTTTCGTACAAATCGGTCAGAAGTGTGTCATAAATGTCTTTATCGGTCTCTTTGGGTCTAATTTTAGTGTTTCTTACTTTTGTCTTCTTTGGCGATTTAATACCACGCTTAATTATGCGTTTAATTGTCGACGGCGACGCACGGGTGTCAGCATTAATTTCAGAAATAATGTCTTTAATTTCTTTGTTTGGATATTTGACTATTTGTTCGTTGTACTTGTTATAAATTACAGTTTGCAGTTGTTTGCCAACATAGACACCTCGAAAACTCTTTACGTTTTCTTTATTGCACTAATTATCACATTTTAAAGTAAATTTAGTTTTAATTGTCAGTTACGTTGTTTTTGTACTGTTTTTTGACTAAAATAGGTAACGATTTTAGGAAATACTCATTTCAATGACTAGTCGTTTCAGTTTTGTTGACATTTTTCTCACTTTCTAATTGGTTGACAAATATGACGAAAGAGGGCTGTTTGTGCATGCTACTCTTCCAAAAGGGTCAATGATTAAGACTCAGAACAATAATAAAACAATTGATCACTATATAAGATTTTATGCAATTCAATATAAATTTATATAGTTAAATAATATATTATAAAATTCACATGTTAATGTAAACATATAATATTTAGTTTATTACGTGATATATGTACTCATTCCCGATTATAAAAAATTAAATCATCAATTTTTTATTTTAATAATAAATGTTTTATTACTACAGTATATTGCTTAAAAATTATATAATGTTAATAATATAATTAAAATCATCATTAAACAAATATTTAAAAATGAAACTAGAATATAATTATAAAATTAAAAATTTTAAAAATTAAAAAAACATTCAAATTCTTTTGAGATTACTTAATAGCTTTAATCACAAAAATATTTAAGCTAACAATATAATTGTACATTCATGCTTGTTAATGTATAAAACAAGCGAATTAGATTGTTTTACAAGTTAATTTACAAATGGTTTAAGTTAAAATACTAATTGATAAAAATTATAAATTGTTATAAAGATATAATTAATGAAGTAGTTATTTTCTGGAAAATTTATTTTAACCTAAAACAATATAAGATACGTATTTTAATATAAATATACCGATATAAATATGCAATTATACAATTTGGCTGCGATTTTAATGCTTACTACTATTATCTTAATAACTATCGTCAGCAACGATTCGGTCAATATATGCGCGGTATTTGGCGAAAATGGCACCAACCCCGACATATTTGGAATTTATCGTAACATAGCATGGCAAAAAAAGAAATCATCGAATACGCGATGATTATCGCTTACTCGCGAGCGCTGTCGAGTGGAAACTGGAACTTAACTTTAATAACAAAACCGAAAACATCGACATCGAAGTCGGCAATCGAATCGATTCGTTCGCCGCAAATGTTGGGCAGATATTTGCGGCGCAATTTCGGACTAGAATTGCGTGGGAATGCTCCGATTCATATCGCCATCGGTGCATGGTAGTACAATTTATATTATAATTATAATTAAGATGGGGTGGGTCAGAGGTGAAATTATATATACCTTTTCTTTGCTTACAGCCATCAAAGCTATTAAAAACGAATTTTTATTAAAAGTTATTGATGTTATTAAGCGTTAATTTTGAATATTCTAGTAAAATCAACGACATAGTTTCAATTATATATTTTATCATTTACTTATTTGTTTAGGCGCGCAAAACAAGCCGAACAGCGCCGAAATGTTGTTGCCGTTCCGGCGGCCCGGCAACTACGCTCGCAGACGAATGGTTTGACGCCGAAAACCACGTGGTTTTCGATATTAACCCCAAAATCAGCGATCGGAACAACGATTCGGATTTTATCGTATTTAACAAAAAATCCCGATTTATTCAAATCTACTCATTACCAAACCATAACACACATAATGGCGAACAATGCCGAACGTATTCGTTACCGCCATTTCTGCGGCAAATCGATCCAAATCTGGCGCTGGTTTCGATCACCGACTACCACATCGGGCAACGAAGCGGCCATTTATTGCTATTTCGAGACAAAGACCGCTATAAATATTGCGCTACACCTAAAGGCGAGGATTTATCCGCAAATGTATAGCGTTTTTCGTAGTACAGTATACAATCTATCTTCGATATAATGGACTTATCGGTGCGGCTAAATTTAGTCTCTTATATCGCAATTCTCTTATATCGAAGTAATAAGCATTACTAATTTTAGCTATAGGTGTAGCGAAATCTTGTCTCTTATATCAAAATTCATTTATATCGGAGTCTCCTAAATCGAGAATAGATTGTATTTGTTTCTAAAACTTAATCATGTTTAATACATTAACTTTGACTATTAGTGCAAAAGCAACAAATTAAAAACATTATTCGAACGCTGTTGGCCGGGTGACGTAGACAACGAGCCGGCTCCTATTAATACTCTGCAAATTATTTACATCACACTAATTGTAATTTTAATTATAATTATTCTAATATTATTGCTCGGAATTATCGTTTTATATCGGCAAAATCGCAACTATTTAGGTAATTTTGCAATTTTTGAATGCATATTTAATAATAATTAAATTTTTAAAATAATTTGTTATATAATTTTATAGTTTCAACGCAACAAAGATCACAAACTGCGGTTGAATACAATTGCGAATATGAATATATACATATTTAATCTTCGCATAATAGTTTTTAAAATGTATTTTTATATAATAATTAAACATATTTGTAAGAAAATGTTAAAATAACAAGTTTATAAATTGTATTATACAATTATAAATATATGACATTTGTTAACTATAAATTAAATATTTTATTAGAATAACCATTTTCTACATCATAAAAGAATATTTTAATTTACAATTATTAAATTTCATATAATTTCTCATTATTAATTTACAAATATTATACGGCATTAATTTTCAAAGTTTTAAAAAATTGTAAATTATAAATTAACAATATTTATACAAATTTGTAAACTAATTGTTTCCTTTTATGAAACGGTAAATGATTTGTTTAATAAAACTTGTAATTATAATTAAATAATTTTATATATTTATTGTAAATGTCTTAGTAAAGTATGATGCCAAGTTACCATAGGAATTTATCCCACGTTGCAATTTTGCTTTATCATGCTTATTGAATAGATAACATCAAGATGAACAATATTTGTATGAGTGAAAAGTTTGCAGGGCATATAGTTTACCCACTAGAGGGCTCCAAAGTATGAAATTTCAAAGTAGTAATATATGACTTATATACATCAAATCCTACTAAATCGGCCATGCTGATTACGAATATGATATCAGATTTGAGATATATCATCAAACAAAAAAGTTGCACTTGATAATGTACATAAATTAACAGTATCTACGTCATAACTTGAAAACTATTTAAGCTACGGCATTTTAACTTTCAATATTTAATTAAGGATGCTTTTTCCAATTGGACAACAGGCATAATTTGAATTTTTAATTTTTGCCCAAAATAATCCTCTAAAATTTAAATTGTAAGTTCAGTAATTAAAAATATAAATTATTTTATTTATGCATATTAATGCATATATTAATGCATATATTAATGCATATTCCGATTAAAAAAAGCATCCTGAGTTGAATGGTATAAGTTAAAATGATACAGCTTTAGTAGTTTTTAAGTTATAGACCATATATAGTAGATTTATGTACATTATCAAGTGCAACTTTTTTGTTTAATGATATATCTCAAATCTGATATCATAATACCATATCATAATATTCGTAATCAGCATGGTCGATTTAGTAGGATTTGATGTATATAAGTCATATATTACTACTTTAAAATTCCAAACTTTGTAGCCCTCTAGCGGGTAAACTATATGCACTGCAAACATTTTACTCATACAAATGTTGTTTATCTTGATGTTATATATTCAATAAACACGATAAATTAAAATTGCAACGTGGGAAAAATTCCTATGGTAACTTGGCATCATACTTTGTTATAAAATAAACAGATAGCTATCCAAATTTTATAAATATTCGTAATTAACAAAATATAACCAATAAGAATTTCTAATTGTATAATACAAAACAAAAAATATATTTCGCACATTTGTTCAAACTTTAAATGTACAAAAATAAACAAAACATGAAATAAATAATTTTTATAAAATAATGTATTAGCGATTAAATTACAACAATGTAATTTATATAATTTATTTAATAGTTTTTATAATCCAATCGATATGATAATATAGGGATGTAGCGTCGCCGCGAACGGGTCCGCAGTTATCGATTCGCTTACCGTAACCGGTCGTATAAACGCCAATCTGTACGGCGCGGCCCATATCGTACTGCCAAACCGGTGCACCCGAATCGCCCTAAGAAATGCGTAAAAATTTTAATGTATTAAATTGTAAATTGTTAATTTTTACTAATAATTAGAGTTACTATTAGTATTATTGATCGATGTATTCGTCATATTATTTTCTAAATAATGCAATAAAAATCACATGATAATAGACACGCAAATAGCGTAAAAATCACTGAATTGTCGTTTCAACAACTATGAAATCAAACTTGACGAAAACATTCTTGTCTTAATTAATGCCAATTACCTTGCATAATATTTTGCTGTAAGATATTATGTAGAAACTCTTATCTCGCGACGCAAATTTCTTCACCATTAAGCTCGAGATTTGCAGCGACCGCTCTTCGAGCTGACTGTCGCGTTTACCCCAACCGCTCATATACGCCAATTCTTGCCGTTTATGTCCGGTTTCGTTCGGCGGTAAACACAAGGCATTGCATTCGTAAAATGCTTCACCGATTTGGTTGTAGTCGACGGGACGTTGCAATTCGATGAGACCGATGTCGTAATCCTCTTTATTTCTATCGTTGCGGTTATACGACGGATGCGGTATAAGTCGCGTCGACTCAATCATTAGCCCTCTGTTGTACTTAAGGCCAAACCTGATTTCAGCTGAGCTGT